>JANJGK010000015.1:620000-650000 GCA_039081455.1 Macrobrachium rosenbergii | reverse complement strand
GGTTAGTGCCATCAGTGCACCTCATGCAGTGCACTGTAGGCATTATTTATGGTTCTTTGCAGCGTGCCTTCCTTAGGCCCCTAGCCGCAACCCCTTTCGTTCCTTTTACTGTACTTCCTTTCATGTTCTCTTTCTTCCATCTCATTTTCCACCCTCTCTTAACAGTTGATTCATAGTGCAACTGCTTTGAGGTTTTCCTCCTGTTGCACCTTTCAAACCTTTTACCGTCGATTTCTGTTTCAGCGCTGAGTGACCTCATAGGACCCAGTGCTTACCATTTGGCCTAAATTCTATATTCAATTCAAATAAACTCGTAGATTTTAGAAAACGGTATTGCTGCTTGAACTGGGCGAGTTCAACAGGTCTGATTCCGCGGTCCTTGAAGATGAAAGAGGAATTGTTATTTCAAAATAAAGCATTCAGAGTTGAAAGGTGGACAAAAAGAATATCATTCAACAATGACCCAGGGCTTAAGCATGTTGCATTGATGCGTCCGTCTCTGCAGGCATAGAACCCGAAAAAAAAAAAAATTAAAAATTTTATCGCAGCATATAGGTTCTGCAAAAAATTAAAAAGTCAAAAGCATAGTCAAATATTAACAAGTAAAAAACGCACCGAAGTTTCTTCGGCGCAATCGAGTTTTCTGTACAGTGTATAATGCTGTGGTGGCCTACCCTGTTTCGTTGCCACGATTATGGCTAAATTTAACCTTAAATAAAAATAAAAACTGCTGAGGCTAGAGTGCTGCAATTTGGTATGATTGATGATTGGAGGGTGGATGATCAACATACTAATTTGCAGCCCTCTAGCCTTGGTAGTTTTTAAGATCTGAGGGCGGACAGACAAAGCCGGCACAATAGTTTTCTTTTATAGAAAATAAAAATAAATTAAATATTACTTATGCATAGTGGAACGTGAAGCAAGAGGAAGCTAATAAGTAAGGCTTTAGTTCTGCTGGAGTCCAGTTGGTTTTTTTTTTGCCATGCCTCTGGGTTAGGTTAGGTTAGGTTGGGTTAGGTTACCATTGTTCAAGAGTAATGATGTCGTAATTTTGGCGTGGTAAACATATTGAGATTATTTTCAAGAAGATTGTATGGTTAGTTGTTAAGATATGGCGTCCCGCTTCTTTCAGGGAAGGTCCCGAACCATAACACAGTTGGGGAATATGCTCCCCGGACTGACCACAGTTGCAGTCTTATCCCTGGACTGACCACTTTCAACTGTCCAGCACAGTATCTTCATTGCGGAAGAGCGACTAAACGGCAGAAAATGTTGAGGCATCTGCATAGTGTGGTGTCGTAGTTTCAAGGACAACAATCACGTCACTAGGAAAGTTCCCAGAGCACTACCCTGTGGAACATCAGACTCGAGAACAACTCGCAGTCACTCGGAAAACAGGAAATGACTCTGTAACTTCCAGCGCTTGCGTTATGAATTTTGTCTCAAAGAATTGTTATGGTCAGACAAGTCAAAAATAGTGCTAAAGAGGACTTGAGCAACTCTAAAAAGACGTGAGACTATTACTAATTGTATCCTGTCTGCCAGGAAGCAAGCATTTCTATTCAAGAAACAGGCGTGGGTTCCAAGGGAATTTTTTTTTCCAGAGGACTTGGAGAACACAGGAAGGTTGGACATATTTTTTCTAATTTTAGTTTTCTGTAAAAAAAAAACTGCTGAGATGGCTATTGTGTATCTGTCCGCACTTTTTCCGTCCGCCCTCAGATCTTAAAAACTACTGTGGCTAGAGGGCTGCGAAATGGTATGTTGGTCATCCACCCTCCAATCATTAAACATACCAAATTCCAGCCCTCGAGACTTAGTAGTTTTTATTTAATTTAAGGTTAAAGTTTGCCATGATCATGCGTCTGGCACCGCTATAGGTGCCAACAACACTGGCCACCACCATGCTGGGGCTGAAAGTTTCTTGAGAGTTTCATACAGTATTATACGCTGTACAGAACACTCGATTGCGCTGAAGAAAGTTGGCGCATTTTTTACTTGTTTTCCAGTTTTTCTAGTTGAACTCAAGGAATCCATTAGAACAGGACGAATATTATTTAAACATGAAATACTATAGTATACGCCAAACCTAAGGGAAAATATACCCTGAGGACATGGAAGATATTGTGAAATGCAGCTGAATCTTCACTACCCAAGTGGTCCAGAGGGTCCAATATATTCAAGACAAGGCTCCTTGTTACAAGTGATGGTTACGTTTTCCTAACAGCAGAAATAATTCAGACCGTTATCATAATTCGAGTTTAACTACCTTCCAATAGTGTCCATGGGGAATTCATGCCGTTACTACTCGTTCCCGTAGGGGGTAATGCCGTCAGTGCATCTCACGGGGTGCACTGTAGGCATTACTAAAGGTTCTTGCAGCGTCCCTTCAGCCCCTAGCTGCAACCTCTTTCATTCCTTGCCCTGTACCTCCATTCATATTATCTTTCTTCCATCTTGCTATCCTTAACCCTCTCCTAACAATTATTTCGTCGAGCAACTGTGAGGTTTTCCTCCCGTTACACCTTTCAAACCTACCTACCTACTCCCAGCTTCCTTTCCAGCGCTGGATGACCTGGTAGGTCCCAGTGCTTGGCCTTTGGCGTAAACTTTATATTCCTTTACATTTCACTACTCGTTTTTTATTATATAAAACAGTTAACAAATTTCTTTCTCCAATTTTCACTTATTCAATTCACCATTCATGTATTATTTTGTTTTCTATTTCTTTATCTTCTTCTCTTCTGACCTAATTTTCCCGCTATTTCACCACTGGTCTGTTGTGCCTTTGGAAACCCATACTAAAAAATAAAATTTTTTTGGCATCTTTTATGCATGTGCATGATAATAATGATCATGTTTTGCCTGAGTTGACATCACTGGATTCAAACGTTCTTTCTTCAGAATTAGAATTTTTTTCTTCTTTTTTTAATCTTTTGGTCCCCTTCCTTTCTGTACTTGCAGTTCTTCTTACAGGAATCTCCCTCAAACCTTCTTTTCTCTGTGGTTATTTTGGTTTCCTAGTCTAGGTCCCAAAAGGATCTTGACTTTGTCAGTTTTCAGTGCCTTTTCTTTATTTTTCTGTACCTATGTTTACTTTTCCAGCATTTCATATTTCTAAAACATCGCTTGAAATTTTTAAGTTCCAATTGCATAAAATCCTCAGGGAGAGTTCTATACAGCCCAGCGGCACAGTGTGAGAAATCAAGGTCTTCTGGAACCACGAAGTTCGACAGCGGACCACATTTACTGCATATTGGTGCTTCTGCTCTTCAGCAAACCTGGTCGCTCTCGGCCCGGAAAGAGGATTAGGGATCAGCTCTGAATGTGAAAGATCTCTGTTTAAATACAGCTTATGAAAAATTGACAAACAGGAGGCCATCCGTCGATGGTCCAGGTCATAGCTGCTAATGTTTGGAAACAGAAACCTACCGACACGAGCCGCTCTTATCTGAAAGAGATAAATCTCTCGCAAAGGCAGACACCCACTAGAGCGGGATTAGATCCACTTTTGCCAACTTAGCCAAGTGTTTAATCGTATAGTGATTTTTAGGCTTCAGGATTTTAGGTTTTCTGGTCGGTTCGGTAACGCGACCTCGTTCCGATACTCTGGATGCGGGTTCGAATCTTGATACGTAAGTCTGACTTTCTTCATGTTCCTTGCATTTGGATCTGAGGCTCTGTAGTGAGAAGCGTATCAAAAAGTGCGAAGAATTCGAGAGGTTAAGAGGGAATACTGGCTTTTACATTTACATATGTATCTGTAAAAAGTGACCAGTAGTTTATATATATATATATATATATATATATATATATATATATATATATATATATATATATATATATATACATACATATATATACACCTATATATATATATATATATATATATATATATATATATATATATATATATATATATATATATATATATATATATATGTGTGTGTGTGTGTGTGTGTGTGTGTGTGTGTGCGTGTGTGTGTAATCTTAATGCAATTGCTTCTTTTCAGAACAAACAGGAAGACTTTCTCATATTTACAAACATAGTTAGTAAACAAATCGCATATCTATTATCATCCGTATATAAAAAAAGTTACGTGTTTGGAGAGAGAGAGAGAGAGAGAGAGAGAGAGAGAGAGAGAGAGAGAGAGAGAGAGAGAGAGAGAGAAAGTGGCTCATGGTTAAAAGTAAACAACTGATTGTGGTAAAATGGGAATGATCTACGAACTGCGCCAAAATGGAAGTTGGCGTAAAGACGAATCAGAATAATTTGTGATGCAGAAGAAAACCATTATTGGCACAACCCCATAGCGGGCATGAGGTGCACTGTAGGCATTACGTAAGGTTCTTTGCAGCGTGCCTTCCTTCGGCCCCTAGCTGCAACCCCCTTTCGTTCCTTTAACTGTACCTCCTTTCATGTTCCCTGTCAAACCCTTTACTGTCAAATTCCGCTTCAGCGCCGAATGACCTCATAGGTCCCAGTGCTTGGCCTTTGGCCTAAATTCTATATCCAGTTCAATTCACAAGGCAGCTGCGTCATTTATCATGTACGGAAATCGTGATATTATAGAAGTCGGCAACGCAAGATGCAAAAGTTACCGGGCTGGAAAAGAGAAAAGTCATGGTGGATTTTGCAATTAGGAAAGTCACTGTTTAAGTTTTTCACGTACGTGAGTTGTTACGGATCTTTGCAATTATGCCAACCACAATCTCGGAAAAATTGGTTCGAGTGCGCGCGTGCGTGTGCGTGTGTGTGGAGAGAGAGAGGGAGAGAGAGACTATTAAATGGAATGATTGGTGAGAAGTTTAACTTGAAGTTTGTTATGATATTGAAATTGCTTTTTTTTTATTTTGTTTTAAATGGAGTGATTGGTAAGAAGTTTAACTTGAAGTTTATTATGATATTGAAGTAGCCTATTTTTTTTTACATGCCATCGCAAAATGAAAAAAAAAAACCGTGGGAGGAAATGTTTTTCAAAAGACACCCGAAATAAAAACTGAGGGTGGACTGGATAAGACAAAATGCGACTCATGGCAGATGGAATATTAATCCTGATCACGTCATATTTATGCAAATTATTTTTGCATCTCAGATTTTCTGTCTACATGAAATCGCAAATGAAAGACGAAATGGTCGGTACATGCGAAGAAAATTAAATGAGAAATCGCAAAATTTTAAAATTAAAATGGTTTATTGTACTACATTTGCGCTATTATTCTCTTCCTTTCCTAATTTTTTTTTTCGTAATGACTCCCTTTATTTTCAGAATTTTATCTCCAAAAATACGGCCAATTTTGTTAAAAATGCTACCTTCAAACCAGCCTGAGCGCTGTAGCTTTGTCCAGCTAGCTGAAAGGAAATGGCTCTCCGGGGTTATTCAGTTGCTATATATATATATATATATATATATATATATATATATATATATATATATATATATATATATATATATATATGTATATATATATATATATATATATATATATATATATATATATATATATATATATATATATATAAATTTCTGACTCACATCAGGATCGAACCCAGGTCTTTCAATTGAAAGGTAATTCCTTGTGTGCAGTGGCGCTCAGGTTCCAACTTCTTTTATGACTTGCATGGCCTAGTGGGCAGCGTCCTTGCCTTTCAGTATATATATATTATTTATTTATTTATCTATTTATATCGTGCTTAAAAAATCACAGTAGATGCACGTGACTTCAGTATATGAGCGAATCCCACAGGAAAATGACAGGCAGAAGTTCGGTACCAAGCGCTTTCGCGTGTTTTTAATTCACGCAGCCTCAGGTCACAAAAAGAAACACGTGAAAACGCTTGGTGCTGAACTTCTGCCTGTCATTTTCCTGTGGTATTCGCTTATTGCAACTGCAAGGTTTTTCTCCCGTTACACCTTTCAAACCTTCCTACTCTCCAGCGCTGAACGATCTCATAGGTCCCAGTGCTTGGCCTTTGGCCTGAATTCTATATTCTATCTAAGCTACCGGTATCGCTGTGAGTGATTGAATGAATCATTGTTAATGGCAGATGTTAAGATCTAAGTGCCTCTGCATATTAAGCGGTATTATAAAAAGTAATCAGCTACATTCACTTGGAACTGCATTAGAAAATGTAGAAAAATTAGGTAAATGTTAATGAAAATGAAAATTAGGTGCAAAAATACAAGTCTGGAAACGAAAAGGATTCCAGTCATAATTCTCAAACTTTCTTTCATTCACTCAGCAATTTCTGCGTTCACCGATGTTTTCTCTCCATTTCAGGTCATCTCTTTTTATGCCTTAATTCTCTTTATTTTTTTCCTATCCGTTTTTGTGGCTTGTGTCGTATTCATCATTCGTCATTGTATTTTGTATTACTTTACTTCTAAACAATTTCTCTTGTCTACTTTTTTCTTCCCAGATGTTCGTTTGTCATTTTTTATTCGCTTCGGCATTTGCTAGGAAACTCTCAACTCTCAACTCTCTCTCTCTCTCTCTCTCTCTCTCTCTCTCTCTCTCTCTCTCTCTCTCTCTCTCTCTCTCTCTCCCCGGTTGTTTATGGAAGATGATCCTGAGCCGCTGTTCTCGCGTGAGCGCCTCCCCATATTTCTTCCTGCACAACTGTTGTTTAAAAACAAATAGCCTTAGACTTTTCCTTTTTTACAGACAGATATTTTTCTTGACTTCGCCTTAAAGGTGAGATGGCCGCAAAGGGGAAATTCTCCACCTTTTCCTGTGATCGACTGATGAAAAAGGACTATGCTGTGAGTGAAAATTAGTTTTCTGTAAAAGAAAACTATTGAGGTGGCTTTGTCTGTCCGTCCGCACTTTTTCTCTCCACCCTCAGATCTGGAAAACTACTGAGGCTAGAGGGCTGCAATTTGGTATGTTGATCATCCACCTTCCAACCATCAAACATACCAAATTGCAACCCTGTAGCTTCAGTAGTTTTTATTTTATTTAAGGTTAAGGTTAGCCATCTAGCCAGCCACCGACACATCTTCACTTAACCGCGTCTGGGGAGCAACTGAGCGCTGCCCGGTCATGGCTGAGAGTTTCGTACTGCAGCACATCGAGAGTTTCATACAGCATTATACTCTACACAGAAAACTCGATTTCGGCGCATTTTTTACTTGTTTAATGTTCATTACAACCTGTTTTGACTTCCTTTAATCCAAACTCCAAAGAAAACAGAATGCAAATCACAGTAGGGAAGGTTTCAGTGGTACACTGGGCCTACATTTCATTATGCGCCTGTGGAAAGTCTTGTAATTCCACCAGGGCTGTCTTCGTATTCCGAAGTACTTTATCATGTTGACGAAATGTGAGAAGATGGAGATTTTATGTAAAAAAAAATGAAAGACAAATACCGTTGGAGTGTTGAACAGCCTCACAGAGGATTTCGCGCAGTTGGAACTTCAGAAGTTCAAGCGAAGGTGCAATGCATTGCTACCCTAGCAATACTCTCCTTGCATTTTGATACATTTTTACCTATTTATCTATTTATTCATTAATTATTTTTTCTTTTTCAATAAGTGGGATCTCTTCTTTCTGTATTTCCCTTTACCTCCTCTTACTTCTTCCTAATAGAATAGAATATAGAATTTAGGCCAAAGGCCAATCGCTTGGACCTATGAGGTCATTCAGAGCTGAAACGGAAATTAACAGTAAAAATGTGGGAAAGGTGTAAAAGGAGGGAAACCTCAAAGCAATTGCACTATGAATCAATTGTTAGGAGAGAGCTGAGGAAAAATAAGATGGAAGAAAGAGAATATGAATGGAGGTACGGTAAAAGGAATGAAAAGGGTTGCAGCTAGGGGGACGAAGGGACGCTGCAAAGAACCGTAAGTAATGCCTACAGTGCACCACATGAGGTGCACTGACCGCACTACCCCCCTACGGGGTAGTACTTCCTAATGAATACCTCAATATTCTTTGGAAGCTTGAATTTCAAGTCAATGGCCCTTGTGGCCTTGTTCCTTATGAACAGGTTTCACCTTCTGAATTATAATAGTTGCAGCGTCTCAATTTAAACAGGTTAAATAAACAGGAAGATGGAAACTGAGGCCTTGTTCAGGGAAACCAGTCCTTTATACAACCGCTTGTTTGAACTGCGAAGTTTGGATACCAGTCGCACCACAGTGGAACAGGGGCAAAGAAGAAAAAGCAAAGAGTGAATCGAATCTTCATGGAAGAGCTCATGGAGTATAAAGCCGCTGGAGGTCATTCTCCTCAACTGCAACCTCTGTCATTCCTTTTGCTGTACCTCCGTTTATATTCTCTTTCTTCCAACTGACTTTCCACCCTCTAACAATTGTTGCACACGGTGCAACTGCGAGGTTTTCCTCCTGTTACACCTTTCAAACCTTTCACTCGCTAGGCCCGAGTTCGACTCTCCGGCCGGCTAATGAAGAGTTGGAGGAATTTATTTCTGGTGATAGAAATTCATTTCTCGCTATGATGTGGTTCGGATTCCACAATAAGCTGTAGGTCCCGTTGCTAAGTGACCAGTTGGTTCTTAGCCACGTTAAATAAGTCTAATCCTTCGGGCCAGCCCTAGGAGAGCTGCTAATCAGCTCAGGGGTCTGGTAAAACTAAGCTATACTTTTTTTTCTAACAGTTGTTGCATGGTGCAACTGCGAAGTTTCCTCCTGTTACTCCTTTCAAACCTTTCACTGTCAATTTCCGTTTCAGCGCTGAATGACCTCATAGGTCTCTGTGTTTGCCCTTTGGCCTAAATTCTGTATTCAATTCAATTCATCTGTGCTATTAAATAGTTTTTGTAAATTTATTTATCTCTCTGATATCGGTCATTCTTTCTATGGTGAATACAGTTATAGACATACCCGGAGTATACATGGAAGGCGAAAGATATTCGTCTAGCCATTGCCTAATTTACCCATCATAGTTAAAATTAGGCATTTCTGCAACGGCCGGCTCCTTCCCACTTGCCTTTCCCATCTCTCGGAGATGAGCAAAGTCATTCATCCGAAAAACGAGGCCAATTTGGGCGGGGACAATAGCGCCAGACCATTTTGTTCGAAATCTGAACTTCTGACTCAGATTTAAAAAGATTCTAGAGTCAACTTACACTCTGTGAACTGCATCTTGCGTCCTCTCTCTCTCTCTCTCTCTCTCTCTCTCTCTCTCTCTCTCTCTCTCTCTCTCTCTCTCTCTCTCTCTCTCTCTCTCCTTTTGTTACTTATCATACTAATTACTGATACATATATATATTAAATGTACGATGAATTTATTATTATTATTATTATTATTATTATTATTGTTATTATTACTGATGATAATGAACATTAAATAATACAATTAAAGATATATATATATATATATATATTATATATATATATATATATATATATACATATATATATATATATATATATATATATATATATATATATATATATATATAATATATATATATACCTTTAATGGTATTATTTAATGTTCATCAACGTCATCATCATTAATAATAATAGTGATAATAATAATAATAATAATAATAATAATAATAATAATAATAATAATAATAATAATAATAATAATGAAACTTTCACAGTATATTTAATAGAAGTTTTTATTAAGAATATACAGCATCTTTGTATGAATAGATAGAGCCCTAAGATTCCAATGGCTTCCATTTGGGACTCGGACATTTTTTGTCTTTGCAACATCTGTCACCTAATCTCGAGTTTTCTGTACAGCCGCTACAGCGTATAATCAAGGCCACCGAATATAGATCTATCTTTCGGTGGACTCGGTATCATGCTTGTCCTATATCGTTGCCAGAAGTACGATTAAATTTAACCGTAAATAAAATAAAAATTGCTGAGGCTAGAGGGCTGCAATTTGGTATGTTTGATGACTGGAGGGTGGATGATCAACATAGCAATTTGCAGCCCTCTAGCCTCAGTAGTTTCTAAGATCTGAGGGCGGACAGACAAAGCCGGCACAATAGTTTTCTTTTACAGAAGACTGAAAATGGGTGAACAGGAATGGAAAATTTGAAAAAACTACAAAGTCAAAATACAATTATGGCAAAGTAAACAAACCAAATTGAAAAAGAAATGCGGTTATTAGCTTAACGAAGTCAAAATAGCCATCCTAAACACTTTAGTGACTATCATCAGCTGGATAACGAACAAGAGGGCTCAGTGATTCATATTACGTCTGCCCCGTAGGGGGTTAGTGCCGTCAGTGCACCTCACGTAGTGCACTGCAGGCATTGCTTAAGGTTCTTTGCAGCGTCCCTCAGGGCCCTAGCTGCAACCTCTTTCATTCATTTTACTGTACCTCCGTTTGTATTCTCTTTCTTCCAACTGACTTTCCACCCTCTCCAACAATTGTTTCATAGTGCAACTGCTTTGAGATTTTCCTCCTGTTACACCTTTCAGACCTTCTTACCGTCAATTTCCCTTCCAGCGCTGAATGACCTCATAGGTCCCAGCGCCTAAGTTCTGTATTCCTTCCCAATAGTCCGTATTACGTAGGAATTTCCTGCAGATCAGCGCTGAAAGGCGATGATGCAGAATGACCTCAGGTTCCACGCCTAAATCCTATATTCCTTCCCAATATTCCATATTACGTAGGAATTTCCCGCAGATCAACGCGGAAAGGGGATGATGCGCAAGAGAGAGAGAGAGAGAGAGAGAGAAAGTAAGAAAAAGAAATCGACCCGAAGACGCCTCATAAAACGTTTGTTTCCCTGATGCCCCCGAGGTTCAGCCACTCGGCTCCTTCTTACATAGGGGACGATGACCTTATTGTGACGCTGCCGCACATGCAACGCAAGGTGAATGACCTTTATTGGGTCCACAAGTGAAGAACAAGCGCTGGACTACAGGTGTTACTGGTCCCAGGTCGATTAACTTGAAACTTTCTACCTTCCCCGCCCAGCGCATACCTCGGCTAATCTCAATCAGTTTTGAGCACTGGGTCGAGGAACTCTTTGCTGTGGGGAGAAACAGGGTCATGAACGCTACCTGGCTCGTTCCAGAGAAAGCCTGCAGGTCACCTGACTCGCCTGAATTGAGAACAGCAAATTAAACCAGAAATCTTTATAAATTATATGTGACATTCTGGAACTTTGCGGATGTACGAAAAAAAGTAGAGTCAGATACGGTACATGAAACTGACATCTCCAAAAGGGAGCCAGGTTACTCAGCAAGTTCGTATAACAGATTGTGGCCGTAGTTGTGTTGGTATTGAAGGTGCTTTTTCATAATTCTTTTAATCTCTCCAGAGAAATCATTTTCTTTCTGTTGGCCCCTGATTTTACGAAATGTCTTCCAACGCACACACACACACACTCACACATACACACACATACATATATACCAAGAAATCACAAAAGTAAGCGCGTGACTTTGTTCATTAGTTGAATCCAATGGGAAAGTTCACATTGGAACGACAGAGTGCCAAGTACTTTCGTGTATTTTAACACATCGTTGGGGCACTTTCCCAGTGGCTTCAACTAATATGTATATATATATATGTATAAAACTTACTGAGATATAGAAATGGTAAGATTCTAATCTTACGGTTCTCATCTTCTTGAGGTAAGGTTGCCAGCCCAAACCCTTCATATATTTATAAAACTTACTGAGATATATATATATATATATATATATATATATATATATATATATATATATATATATATATATATATATATATATATATATATATATATATATATATATATGTATATATATATATTTTTTCCCCCCCAGGTAAGTTTGCCAGCCCAAACCCTTCCCCACCGCGTATCACTGAAGTCGAATTGGTATCAGATACATGATTCACTGTCCAGAGCAACTGACAAAAAAAGCTCCACTTCGCTAGTTAACCGTACCTTGTCTCTCTCGGGTGTGAGGCAAGGGTCATGACCTCTTCACGGTTATATTGATATGTTAAACTATTGAGTTTTATTATCGTTATTAATAAATTTCGGAGAGAACGGTTCCTTAGCTATTCCTGCGAAGGCTGTTTCACTGAAAGGTTGGAACCGGTTCTGCTAATTAGCCTCTGCTCATTTCTGTAGGAATCAAGCTTATATAATTTATATGCTGGTCCGGGGTTCGCGTCTCCCACAGGGCGATGAAAAATCACCGGCTCTGTATCAAGATCAGTTACTGCTTCAGTGTGGGGTATGCCGTGGGAGGTTGAAACCAACATTCTTTGGAAGTTTGAATTTCAAGACAGCGGCCCCTTTAGTGTGCTTGTTCCACGTGAATGGGTTTCGTCTACTGAAATAATAATGACAATAACAACATAGGAGCCAGGTAGGGATGGATTCAGTGTCAGCAGTATCCGGGCGACAACCTTTCCCTCCCATCCACTTAGATCGGGGAATTTATCAGGAAATATTGCCTTGGGTGTGAACGCAGGAACAGTTACAGTTCGATTTCATGGTCAGGGACTATACTCGGTGACACGTATGTTTAAGGCATGAACGTGTAATTCTTTCCTAAGAAAATCGCAAAATGTGAGAGGCGACAACGGTGGACTTCATCTATGAGAGCTGCAACTCCTTTGGATAAGAAATGCTGCGGAAAGTCTAAAGAATCGGGTCTAAAATATAATAGATTTTAAAAGACACAGTATGGAATAGGTATTGACCTTGAAAGCATTAAATTTTAAAACACCCAGTATGGAATAGGTATTGATCTCGAAAGCATTAGGTTTTAAAACACCCAGTATGGGATAGGTATTGATCTTGAAAGCATTAGATTTTAAAACACACAGTATGGAATAGGTATTGATCTCGAAAGCATTAGATTTTAAAACACACAGTATGGAATAGGCATTGATCCTGAAAGCATTAGATTTTAAAATATACAGTGTGGAATAAGTATTGATCTTGAAAGCATTAGATTTTAAAATATACAGTGTGGAATAGGCATTGATCCTGAAAGCATTAGATTTTAAAATATAGTGTGGAATAAGTATTGATCTTGAAAGCATTAGATTTTAAAATATACAGTGTGGAATAGGTATTGATCTCGAAAGCATTAGATTTTAAAACACACAGTATGGAATAGGTATTGATCTTGAAAGCATTAGATTTTAAAACACAGTATGGAATAGGTATTAATCTTGAAAGCATTAGATTTTAAAACACTCTGCATGGAATAGGTATTGATCTTGAAAGCATTAGATTTTAAAACACACAGTATGGAATAGGTATTGATCTTGAAAGTAGGAGTTAGGGGATAGTTGACAGGTAAGATGGAAATATACAAAGCTAGATATCTAAAGTTCGTCTTCGCTGGCAGTGTGCCTCTCACATAGATGCCTCCGTCAGCTCAGCTTCAAAATTGATGACTAAGAGAAGTATTTATCTTACCATACAGCTGTGTGGGAAAGAGGACACCTGGAATACACTTTAATGGTCAACAGACTACTTAAAATAAGACTGAACTATTTACCCTAAATACAAGTACGAAGATGACAGCACCTGTTTATACTGCAAATATGCTGAATGATACTTCGAGAAGGCCTGCATAAGCCAAAACAAATATAAACTGCGTCGAAGTTTCTTCGGCGCAGTCGAGTTTTCTGTACAGCCGCTACTGTGTATAATCAAGGCCACCGAAAATAGATCTATCTTCCAGTGGTCTCGGTATAATGTTGTATAAGCCGCGGCCCATGAAAAAAAAGTTAAGTATACCTTAGTTTTACCAGACCACTGAGCTGGTTAACAGCCCATGAAACTTTAACCACGGCCCGGTGGTGGCCTGTCTTATATCTGTGCCAGAAGCAAGATTATGGCTAACTTTAACCAGAAATGAAATAAAAACTACTGAGGCTAGATGGCTGCAATTTAGTATGTTTAATGATTGGAGGGGGGATGATCAACATACCAATTTGCAGCCCTCAAGCCTCAGTAGTTTTTACGATCTGAGGGCGGACAGAAAAAGTGCGGACGGACAGACAAAGCCGGCACAATAGTTTTCTTTCACAGAAAATTAAAAATGGAAGCTTAGGTTCTGGACACTTCTCGAAATCGCGCATGTGCAACGGAGCAGATTTTATAGTGTTTTGATGACTTCACGTTTCAGTATGAAGTCCTGTTAGACTGCAAACTGAAACGTGAAGTCCAATAGAACCATTTTTATTGTTTTTTTTTTTTTTTTTTTTTTTGCTTAAAACTCGGAGATGGTCGATTCACACTGAAGATTCAACCCCACAGCCAGACTCCGTAGGGGGTTAGTGCGATCAGTGCACCTCATGCGGTGCACCGTAAGCATTACTCAAGGTTCTTTGGCAGCGTTCCTTCCGTCCATAGCTACAAAACCTCTTTCATTCCTTTTGCTGTACCTCCATTCATATTCTCTTTCTTCCATCTTACTTTCCATCCTCCCCTAACAGTTGATTCACAGTGCAACTGCTTTGAGGTTTTCCCTCTCTTACACCTTTCAATACCTTTTACTGTCAGTTTCCGTTTCAGCGTTGAAATGACCTCGTAGGTCCCAGTGCTTGGCCTTTGGCCTAAATTCTATATTCTATATTCTCTTCCCATTAACATGTTGTCATTTGATAACATAACAGGCGTCTGAGCTTCTTTTCGTAAGAATGCAAACGACTGATTTTTATTTTTCTGTAAAAGAAAACTATTGTGCCGGCTTTGTCTGTCCGTCCGCACTTTTTCTGTCCGCCCTCAGTCGTAAAAACTACTTGAGGCTAGAGGGCTGCAAATTAGTACGTTGATCATCCACCCTCCAATCATCAAACATATCAAATTGCAGCGCCCTAGCCTCAGTAGTTTTTATTGTATTTAAGGTTAAAGTTAACCATAACCGTGCATCTGGCAACGATACAGGACAGGCCACCACCGGCCCGTGGTTAAAGTTTCATGGGGCGCGGCTGTTACAGCATTATACCGAGACCACCGAAAGGTAGATCTGTTTTCGGTGGCCTTGATTACACGCTGTAGCGGCTGTACAGAAAACTCGATTGCGCCGAAGAAACATCGGCGCATTTTTTACTTGTTAAGGGTTTGCCCGCGACAGAGTTACCGATGCAGAAAAGATGCCAAATCACTTCCGTGAGGATTAGTTACAAATATGAGAGTTGAATAATGTTGCGGCAACAATTATCACCAAATCAATGAAAACTCCTTAATACGATGACGTTCTGAGAGAGAATTTGTTCACTTCAGCCTCATCGTCAGCGTCAGCAGAATCTCGGACGTGTCTCATTATTATAAGAGAGAGAGAGAGAGAGAGAGAGAGAGAGAAAATTGAAAAGTACATCGTCAGCCTCTCTCTATTATCTTGTGCTATTGTTAACCAGTTAAAATTTCACCTTGTGCTGTAGGCGTCTCTTAAGGTTCTTTCCTTCGTGTCCCCGGCCCCTAGCTGCAACCCCTCGCATTCCTTCTACTGCACCTCCGTTCGCATCCTCTTTCTTCCATCTTACTTTCCACCCTCTCCTAACAATTGATTCATATGAAAACTGCGAAGTTTTTCCCCTGTTACCCCTTTCAAACCTTTTACTGTCAGTTTCCTTTCCAGCGCTTAATGACTTCACTGGTCCCTTTGGCCTAAATTCTAAATTCTATCTATTATAATTATTCCGCTGCGTCACCCTGAGAGCAAATCGTACTCGTGCTTGTGGTGATGTCATTCCAAGTGTTGCCTTGTTGACAGACTTTCTATCCCAAACTTGGGAGTTTTCGATTAATCCGATATCTTCGTGAGGAGAGAGACGAGAATCTTAAGACCTATTTATTGCGCCGGGCTTCATGCTTAGTTCCTGCTTTCGGCGCCGTTGTTTCTTCCTCGGGTTCCCGGCAGCATCTTCCCGAGCTATAACCGAGTATCGGGGCCTTTCCTTGAAAAAGGCCGGACGCCATATCTTGAAAATTAACCATAGAATTTCCTTGAAAATAATCTCACTGTGTTTCCTACATCTAAATTAATCTCTTGGTACTAATGTAACCTTACCAACCTAACATAACCTAACCTAGGGGCATGGCAAAAAAAAAAAAAATACTGGCATACATCTCAGGAACTTTCTTCCTTCCCGGCATCGCCTCTCAACCCCAAAACACCTTCGTCGGTAATGCCACAGCCACTGACGAAAAGGGGGAAGTATGTGAACGCTTATTTATTTATTTATTTTATTCTTATATTTTTTTGTGATTATAACCAAATCTAGAGCTTCAGCTTCTTGGCTACGATGGTGAGGATGGGTCTATTCTAGCTCTAATAAATATATCTGAATTCGACAGTTATATATAATTCTATGTACGAGCGGCAATAGACTTTTATCCCTCTCGTAGTCAGGTCGGCAACGTCACCTCGTTTTGAGTATGGGACGCCTGTTCGTTTCCCTGCTACCGGACACCATAATTGCTTCATATTTCTTGCTGCATGGATTCAAAGGCTTTGTAATGACAAGCGTGTCGCGCGAAGAATTCGAGAAGTTAAGAGGACTAAGAGGACATTGTGGCTTTTACAATTACATATGTATCTGGTAAAAAGTGACTATTAGATTCTATATAATATGTATATATACATATATATATATATATATATATATATATATATATATATATATATATATATATATATATATATATATATATATTCGTATATACAGATATATATATTATATGTATAAATATAAATATACATATATATTATATGTATAAATATATATACATACATACATACTGTCTAGCAGTCATTATTTCCCCAGTCAGCTCTTCTTTTCTCTAAATTAAATGAGTCATCCTTGACTTTCCTCGAAATCCCTTTCTGAGCTCCATTAGTCTATTTATATGCCTTTCAAATTAAATTTCCACGCTCGTGTAGGGAAAAAAATGAATTTGGAATAGATTGGTCAAAGTTAAGTATACCTTAGTTTAACCAGACCACTGAGCTGATGAACAGCTCTCTTAGGGCTGGCCCGAAGGATTAGACTTATTTTACGTGGCTAAGAACCAATTGGTTACCTAGCAACGGGACCTACACCTTATTGTGGAATCCGAACCACATTATACCGAGAAATGAATTTCTGTCACCAGAAATAAATTCCTCTAATTCTTCATTGGCCGGCCGGAGACTCGAACGCGGGCCCAGCAGAGTGCTAGCCGAGAACGATATCGACCCATCCAGTGAGGAACACAGATTGGTCAAAGTCATCCAGCGTAACTACTGTAAAAGCTGTAAAAATTTAACTAACAAAATGTTTGAACCGGTAGTAATGCAGCAGACGAATTGAAATAATCTATTAGAGTGCTGGAACGTTTTATAATAATGATAATAATAATAATAATAGTAATAATAATAATAATAATAATGAAAATCGAAATAAGAAGGCTATGGGATATATGCCAGTGGAAACTGGACCCATAATCATAGGAACACTAGGCACGATCCCAAGATCCCCGAAAAGGAATCTGGAAAAACTAGAGGCTGAAGTAGCTCCAGGACTCGTGCAGAAGAGCGTGCTATTAGAAACAGCGCACACAGTGAGACAAGTGATGGACTCCTAAGGGGGGCAGGATGCAACCCGGAACTCCACACTATAAAAACCACCCTGTCGAATAGGACGCCTGTGAAAAAAAAAAATAATAACGATAAACATCTCTGTTTAGACGCGAATTAAAGAGTACGGAAGAGTTTTTTTGTGAGTAGCCTTGAAAATGCGTGTGTAGTCTCCCCGTTCACCAAAGACCATATACAACGCAATGATATTCGTGTGTGGTAATGCGAGTTTGTATTCGGGATTCGTAAGAAGGTGAAACAGAGAGCTGGGAAGGCCTTGCACTGCTTTGTTTCCTTTCACCTTCCTCTTCCTGCCAAAAAATAATGAATCCATTGTCCAGGTACATTTACTTGGGTGGGGGGACTGTAGGTGATGCGTACCACCTTATGAATGCATAATGTAAAGCATGACTTATTGTTCTATTGATAGTCGATAATTATTGACTTGAATTCTAGGCCTCATCATCGGCATCTATACCATCGTGTCTTATGCCCCGAAGGGGGTTAGTGCCGCCAGTGCACCTCACGCCGTGCACTGTAGGCATTACTTGAGGTTCTTTGCAGCGTGCCCTCGGCCCCTAGCTGCAACCTATTTCATTCCATTTACTGTACATCAGTTCATATTCTCTTTCTTCCATCTTACTTTCCACCCTCTCCTAACAGTTGATTCACAGTGCAACTGCTTTGAGGTTTTCCTCCTGTTACACCTTTCAAGCCTTTTACTGTCAATTTCCATTTCAGCGCTGAATGACCACATGGGTCCTAGTGCTTGGCCTTTGGCCTACTGTATTCTATCTTCCATCTATCGTGTCTTATGGGAAATACGCAACTGTAATTCAGTTTTAAATCACATACAAAACCACAGTAGAGACTGACGGAGGCAAAACATTGAATGAAAAAGGAAATATTTTGGAATTAAGAAAAATCAGAAAATGTCGAAGAGGAGCAGAACCCTTATTGATACATTTAGGAAACTTTTGCCATTTCTCTTGCTTTAGAATAGGGTGATCAGGTTGGACGGGACAGACACAAATACCACTTAGCCACTTGAATATGCACCTCCAGGACGGCACAATTAAAGTACACTCTAAGTGATCGTAAAGGAATAGAGCATCACAGGCAAGCACGCAGTGGAAACATGGCACTGGTTAGAAATGCAGCGCAGATCAAGAGTTGCCACGTATGAATTTAACGTTAAAAAACCGGTTTCAGTTTACTGCATCTCATGAAGTAATCACTTTTCTCAGAAAAGTGATGCGGAAATGGGTTTTTCTCTTCAGTAATTATAACTGTCGAAAAATGAATAGGCGGAAAAAGACTTTCTTGTGAATATAAAGGAATAGCCAAGCGTACATACTCTGTCATTGTCTGTGTATTTTACTTTAGTTTTCTCATTAGAAAACACCTATAAAATGCTTCAAATTACAGAATCGGTAATGTATGTTGTGTGGGAGAGAGACGTGAGGGCAAAAGTGAAAGTATGATGAGAGATTGCAGGTGAATGCGTGTCTGGCCGTCCGCACTTTATTCTGTCCGCCCTCAGATCTTAAAAACTACTGAGGCTAGAGGCCTGCAAATTGGTATGCTGATCGTCCACCCTCCAGTCATCAAACATACCAAATTGTAGCCCTCTAGCCTCAGTAGTTTTTATTTTATATAAAGTTAAAGTAGGTCATAATCGTGCATCTGGCAACGATATAGGATAGGCCACCACCGGGCCGTGGTTAAAGATTCATGGGCCGCGGCTCATACAGCATTATGCCGAGACCACCGGAAGATAGATCTATTTTCGGTGGCCTTGATTATACGCCGTAGCGGCTGTACAGAAAACTCGATTGCGCTGAAGAAACTTCGGCGCATTTTTTACCTGTTTATACAGGTTTATGATACATTATTGTTCTGAATATAACCTTCCTATAATAATCACGGCAAGATGTCCAGCGGTGGAGTGAATTTAGGATCCTTCCTAGATAGTGACCCCCAAGGGTTTTCGGGGGTCATTATCTAGGACCAATATTTCTTGGGGGTCATTATCTCTATGATATTTACAGTCTTTTGTTTATGTTTTTACGGTCATCCCCAACGGGCTTGTACTAAGCACTCCGCAAAGGTGGATACATACCGGGTTAAAACCCCCTGAGGGGGTCACTATCTAGAAAAGACCCTGAATTTGCATTCGAGTATTTCGTCTTGGAATGTTTTATCATGACACTCGAAAGTTTAGCACCAGTGGCAACGACTTCGCCACGAGCACACACGCAGGCAAAAAATAATAGGTACACACTAAGCCCTTCTGGTAGTTAAGATTATTATTATATATCGTTTGTGATAATTCCATATGATATTCTCGTATGGTCAACATAAAAACATAGCCTTCAGTATATTAATAATTAATTTGTTACTTGACGTTATGACATTTGTCTCTTATGCAGCAATGATAGCATTTCTTATTACATAAATCAATATGTTGATTCTTTGTGCCAAAAATAGGCATAGACTCCTGCTACGAGAGAGAGAGAGAGAGATGGTCTCTCTCTCTCTCTCTCTCTCTCTCTCTCTCTCTCTCTCTCTCTCTCAGAAACTTATTCAGACAGACAGGTATTGTTTCAGAAATGTTAAAAAAAAGTGTGTGGACAAACGTCTGAGGAATTTAACGGCTACCGCTATCCTAAATGTTTCATTTCAATTGATATACCATTGGACTAAGCCAAGGAAAGCATGCGCTAGATTTTGTGTTGACAGAAAATAGTGAGAAGGTCCTGATGATAGCAGAAAAATAATGGTAATTTTTTCTTATAATTTTATTATTAGTATCACCCCCGAACTTCCCCGTAGGGGGGTAGTAGGCAATACTAAAGGTTCTTTGCAACATCCCTTCGGCTCCTAGCTGCAACCCCTATCATTCCTTTAATTGTATCTCCATTCATTTTATCTTTCCTCCCTCTTGCTATCCACCCTCTCCTCACAATTGATTCACAGTGAAACTGCGAGGTTTTCCCCCCTGTCACACTTCTGTGACCCTTTACTTTGGCCCAAACCCTCTATTCCATTCCATTCCACCCCCGAACTTCGTTGGGGGTCACTATCAAGGAAAGGTCCATTTATATATATATATATTTTAGCAATAGCACAGTAGTTGTTTGGTAGCATTCGCATTCTCGTCGTCATTACGAGCGTTATTGCTATTCACGGACTGTACAGTGTCAGTGTTACGACTCTCCCCAGGTGCAACATATCGCATCTCCAAGAGCTCGTGGAAGGTTTTGTGCTCTGATGTTCCCATCATATATTCGTACCAGGAAACGGTAAGAAGGCGTTTCACTGAATGTGTGATAGATCAGATTCATAAATACAATCTGTCACGTAGAGTACTGAAACTTTTGCGCGTTTCTTTTTTTTTCTCCTATTTTTCTTTTCTGTGCCTTGTGGGCTTGCGCTTGTCTCTTATCTGTAAGTTTATTTCATTGCTTTCATTAATTTGTTTTCTTCTACATCGTCAGCATGATTTATGTTACCGTAGCGACTGCCACTAGCATAATGCTGTTACTGTTAGCAGTAGAGCGAAAATGATCTATTTACTATGCTACAAGAAAGATTAAAAAAAAAAAAAAAATCCATGGTTCCTTCCTGGGCCAAAGCCCACTGCTCTTTCGCTGTCAAGCTTTCCTTTGCTTCTCACTTCCACAAAACCGTTTTATACAGATTTCCATGTACGCGTATTTTCTTATTCTTTGATTATTCTTAAACTTATTATCCTCTCCCGCGTTCATTTGGATCCTTTATATAGAAAAGTAGACTTTACACCAGTGGTGCTTAAACTTTTTATTACCACGCCCCTTCTAAGAGTTGGTCCTTCTCCCCACGCCCACCTTCCATGTATGAGTAAAATTCCCTCCCAGATTTAAAGGAAATTGAAAAACAAAGGAGAAAGAGAAGGGGTGTTTTATTTTTTCGGGAATGAATTAGTGAGGTACTTGACACTGCTTCTCAGCGACTCTTGTTAAGAGAATGACGAATATAATTAGAGAATTTAAAATTTTTCCCTAGGGCTCGCGGCACCCCCCCCCCGCCCCCCGCCCCATGTAAATTGCTGACGCCCCCCAGGTTAAGAACCAGTGCTTTACACACATTTCTCAGCCTTGGTATTACGATATCGACACCATTACTCAGCATCCTACAAGACCAGTAAAATCGTAAACGGCGGATGCTCTTGCCTTCTGCAGAAATTTTTCAGCCTTTCTTAAATTCTCAGTTACTTCCACAAACTTTCTCGCATTTTTCATTGTCTTTAACCTTTCTTTTATTATTATATTATCTGCATTTATAAATACCTTAAAGTACATACGACTTCGACAGTAGCATCTCTCCGTTTGCATGTTTTACTGAAAAGCCCATTTGTTCATTAGTCTTGGTCTCGCATGCTTTTGACCAGATTTTTTTTTTCTACTCCAAAGATCACACTGTTGAACATTTCAAACCTCAGTCACTCCTAGCTTTTATCTCCTCAATTCTAGATATTTCTGCACTTAATTTCTCTGTGCGCTACTCCTCGTTCCTTTGTTGGAGCTCATTTAGCTTAAAACCACTTACAACAAAATTTGGAACCATTTCTCTACGTAAAGTGTTTCTTTTTTTGTCCGTGTAGTTACTGTCCCCAAAATTTTCCTTTCATCCCCATTTTTCTGAAACTTGGTGCAAATACTCCCACTGGCTGTTTTTCACTTCTTCCCCTCTGGACCAGCATATGTGTACTCTTCATCAGTATTCAGACACCACAAGACATAACCCTTTCTTCATCATGCATCTCGATCAAACCTAACACAATCACCAGTAACGCCTCTTAAAAAATCTGCCATCGTCAACATCCTCCTAAGAAATGTTTCCTTCTTACGCAACAAAGGCATCAGCATTCGCCGCCGGGCTGCATGACTGATAAATACAGTACAGCTCTTGGGGAACTATCCTCTACCCACCTGACATATCCAAGAGATAGTATCACATGTCTGCGTTCTTGTTCCTTTCCCTTTTTTGGAAGGACGTGGGTGCAAATGGGATTATTATTAAATTAAGAGTTGAATTATGGTTATTTCAGTAACCTTTTCTAAATTTATGATTTAGAATTACGGAGCGGAGCATTTGGATAGAGCCAATCACGCGCTGAATCAAGATCACTTCAGTTAGCCCTCGTTTAATGGTGCGAGCCTGCGTTTTCCCCTTACTTCAGTAGAGGACAGAAGTGATGTGGGAAATGTCAAGATGTACTTCAGATTAGGAGTATTTACGATAAACTTTTCACTGTAAGAGGACAAGATTTTCTTAGCCAAGAAAGTTAACGCAGTCACATTTTGTCTTCTTTGCTCACGGGGGGGAAGTGTTGTCAGGTTTTTCACAGTTATTGTGCTGTTGAGATGAGCCTCCATATACTTACTGTCATCATATATCGCTTCTCAATATCCGGGATGATAAATACTGAAAACAAGGCATTATCATTCCAGAAGGTAATGAGAATATCATCAATAAATTATTATGGTCTGCAAATCAGGCGATATAATTCCATGAAGATAATTTGCTATTGTTCTTATTGGTCTGCAGATCATTTGGTCAGTCCTCCTCAAAGATTGTTAACTTTTCCTGCAGATCATTTGGTCAGTTCTCCTCAAAGATTGTTAACTTTTCCTGCAGATCATTTGGTCAGTTCTCCTCAAAGATTGTTAACTTTTCCTACAGATCATTTGGTCAGTTCTCCTCAGAGATTGTTAACTTTTCCTGCAGATCATTTGGTCAGTGCTCCTCAAAGATTGTTAACTTTTCCTGCAGATCATTTGGTCAGTTCTCCTCAAAGATTGTTAACTTTTCCTACAGATCATTTGGTCAGTTCTCCTCAAAGATTGTTAACTTTTCCTGCAGATCATTTGATCAGTTCTCCTCAAAGATTGTTAACTTTTCCTGCAGATCATTTGGTCAGTTCTCCTCAAAGATTGTTAACTTTTCCTGCAGATCATTTGGTCAGTTCTCCTCAAAGATTGTTAACTTTTCCTGCAGATCATTTGGTCAGTTCTCCTCAAAGATTGTTAACTTTTCCTACAGATCATTTGGTCAGTTCTCCTCAAAGATTGTTAACTTTTCCTGCAGATCATTTGGTCAGTTCTCCTCAAAGATTGTTAACTTTTCCTACAGATCATTTGGTCAGTTCTCCTCATAGATTGTTAACTTTTCCTGCAGATCATTTGATCAGTTCTCCTCAAAGATTGTTAACTTTTCCTGATAATCTCTTTCAGAGGGACCTACGTGCGTCTGAGAAGGGACTAAGTTTAGGACTCTTCCCAAATTAGTGATTTTTGTTGATAAACACTCTAAATGCCATTTTTGTTGATAAACTCTCTAAAGGCCATTTTTTGTTGATAAACTCTAAATGCCATTTTTGTGGATAAGCTCTCTAAAGGCCATTTTTGTTGATAAACTCTCTAAATGTCATTTTTGTTGGTAAACTCTCTAATTGCCATTTTTGTTGATAAACTCTCTAAATTTCATTTTACTTGATAAACTCTAAATGCCATTTTTTGTTGACAAACTCTCCAAATGTCATCTTTGTTGATAAACTCTAAATGCCATTTTTGTTGATAAACTCTAAATGTCTTTTTTTTTTTTATAAAGTTTAAATGCACATCACAATCGTGCTGTGACATCACCTGCTCTTCTTAACTTAGGTTCTATAATCAAATACAGATAGACATTCTGTTCAAGAGGGCCTTAACAATAATTGCATCTTCCGTGGAAGGACACCGAACGAAAGGTTTTCTATTAGTTTCATCTTATTGGAAGTTATGTTTGACTTACTTTACCCATGTATTCTGCCCTAAAATGGAAGACTGCAGTATCTGCAAAAATACAGAACTGAGAAAAATGGTAGATACTCCCTGACCTTACTACTGATTTTGCAGATACTACAAATGAGGCCCCCCTAAATACTCGTGGAAAGCATTGAAGAATCATTCTGAAACTGCAGTAACTTGTGTATTAGTGTTTCACGAGCCGAATAGATGGCATATCTCAAATTCGAAAATTTTGCAGATACTGCAGTGTTCCAATTTAGGGCAGTATTCTTACACACAAAATACAGAACTGTGCTCGTAGATTTTACAGCATTCTTCTGCATTTAACTTTATTTGCCCGTAAAAAGGTGTTGATGGCAATTTTTGTCGCTGATATTTCACTGTTCCACTTCTTGAAAATAGATAATGCAGCGATTGTAGAATGCATTCACTAGATATAACTATATTGCGGCCACTGATGATTTTCATAACAGCTTGGCGGTTTTGAGTAATGCACGTTTCGTTGGGCACTCCTAAATTTTCCGTTACTTTTACTTATGTCTAAAATACCTGCATATGCACAATATTAACCCAGGTAAACAAATTTTCAGAGCTTCTGCACGGATCGTTTATCAGATTGAATTCGACGGTATTAACTCTTAAGACAACTTGTTAGGTACTCACTCATGTCTGTTATCCACGGTCGAGCATAAAGCTTCACTCCTGTCAGATACAGAAGTGTCTGAGATGATAAGATTCGTCACTGTGACGTTTGTCTGAATATGTAATGCATCTTGCACCATCATTCAGTTGTGGATCAAAAGTCGTTTTAATCCATCTGGCTTTTCTCTCTTCTCTTATTCTATAAGCACATGGATAAAATCCGGTTTCTTCTTATTACTGTTATCTAAAGGTTCGAGGAAAAAGTCTAATTTGGAGTCATACAGATTTCAGGTAAAAAAAACTCACGCTCTGGGAATCCAAGATATTCCCGGAAATAACGATAAAAAATGAGGGTCACGGGATTCTATCCACGGGTTTATCTAAACGCTATTGAGAGAGAGAGAGAGAGAGAGAGAGAGAGAGAGAGAGAGAGAGAGAGAGAGAGAGAGAGAGAGAGAGAGAGAGGATATTCAAATCGTGAACGTCTTCCAAGAGGGCTGGTGTGCAGAGACCCGAGGATCTGAAGAAAGTGCCGACATGTAAAGTGCCATCCCACGTCGTTTATTATGGTCGGTGTAGCGTGCAGTACCAGCAAACAAGATTTGGATTGTGAAGGTTATTGCTTCTCCACCTTAACATTGCAAAGGCAAACGTACGCACGGTTGGGGAAGTGTGCCGGTTTCTGCGTTTAAGGTCGTGAATGAAAACTCCGCGATGGTGGAAGGAAAGGAAGACCTTTCGCGAAAATACATGAGTAACAAAATCAAGTAAGTCTTTGCTTTCTTTAGAGACACCAATGATTTTCAAGTCGAAACCTTCTTTTAATGCTGTCGACACTTCTGATGCCAATAAAGTAAAAGATATGTATGTCAAGCGGAAGGTTGTATACCTCGAGACAAAAACAAGAGTGAAAGACTTCATTATTACAATCAGTGAAAGCTGGTTTGCATGAACTGCTTTCAAATATAGAATAGCGATGCGTACGAGCGATTTTGAACGGTTCCATAAAATGTGAATATAAAGTCCGTGGGAAAAAGAGAAAATGAAATTACAATCTGTGCTCCTATGTGGCGTACATTTCCGATAGAATTTTTCAGATTTCTTGCAACTTCATTACACGCTATGAACGTCATGAAATGGTTCGTTTTAACACATTCCAATTTTTTCGGTTACGTCCTTGCACCTTTTTCAATGGTATATATGGAAAGAATTAAAGGCCGTAAGGACTTCACGTAACAGTTAACCTTTAAGCTGGAATCCCCGTAGGGGAGTAGCGCTATCAGTGCACCTCATGCGGTGCGCTGTAGGCATTACTTGAGGTTCTTTGCAGCGTGCCTTCCATGGCTCCTACCTGCAACCCCTTTCATTCCTTTTACTGTACCTCCTTTCATATTCCCTCTCTCCCATCTTGCTATCCACCGGCTCCTAACAATTAATTTATAGTGCAACTGCGAGGTTTTCCTCCTGTTACACCTGTCAAACTTTATCCTGTCAGTTTCCGTGTCAGCGCTGAATGGCCTCATAGGTTCCAGTGCTTGGCCTTTGGCCTAGATTCTATAATCAGTTCAATTCAATTCAGTTCTTGCAGAACTTGGTCTGTCACCTGGACCCTGACCTGCTCGCTTCATTGGCATGGAACAAAATCCACGATGAAAACAAATATGTTAATTGTATAAAAAAAGGTCATTTGCAACTTCCAATTTCCTTTAGTAAAACATATAAGCTGCACCACACGGCTCTCCTTATGTAAAATGTACTTGCTGCACGAGGCGAATCACATTCACGACGTTAGTACAGCTCGTGTGAGAACATCCTTGGAAATTAACTGGTTCATGGTTGTAGTACGTCTTTGGCATTCGCTTATCCTCTTAATGTTCAGGAACTTGCTGTCGACCACGGCGGGACAAAACATGAAGTTATTTTCTAACGGCCCTTGTCGCTTGCTTCTTGCACAGTAATTCAATACTTCGTACCCTGAAAGGCTTGCTCAGGACTCCAAACCTAAATGATTGTTTCGTGATGTTCAGATGCTTATTTTAGAAATGTTGAAAGCTCGTTCCTACCACGCGCGTTGGCAGATTATGCAGCGACGTCTACTGGGAAATAACAGCAAAATTACTTAGAGCAGTGTTTCGGTGTATCTAAGTCTGCTCAAGTCGAAAATATCTTGTCGATGACGAGATTTTGGTTTTTGTAGGATAATTCATTATGAATTATAGCAGCAGCAACAACAAAATCAGTTACGCACACACACACACAAACAGTTTTTATTTTTCCAAGTTTAGTTCTAATAACTATTAGTATATAAGGCAGGGACATTACAATGCTTATATATGACCTTAATCTTAAATTCCTACGGTGTTGGCAGCTCAAGTCTTCCTTCTCCACACAATTCTATCTTGGGGATCTGTGTGTTCTGCTCCCAGTGATTTCATGGTTCTTTTTACGTCACTCCACCTAATTTTCTGCTTGTCTTTGCGTCTTTAAACTCCACGGCCATATCATATACTCTTTCTTAACTAGGGCATCCTTGTCCCTGCAAACCACATGACCATACCACTTCATCCTACTTTCCTTGGCTTTATTTATTTTGCAAACACCGAAACTTTTTCTTATTTACTCTCTTTCAGTCCTTTCCAGCAATAACACTGCAAAGAACCACCTCGTCTCTGTCTTTTCCAGGGCTCCCTCCTGTTTTCTGCACATTGCCCGCGCTTCTGCACTATACAGCAGCACTGGTCAGATCACTGTCTTGTAGACTTTAACCCGAATTCTCAGTGGAATCTTCCTGTGAAGGATCATCCCAGAAACTCGTCTCACTGTAGCCCAAGTTCCTTTATTTCTCTGCTGCAGCTCCATCTCATATCCACCCTCTACACTTGTGACAGAGCCCAGGTACTTGGAACTATTTGCTTGCTTAGATTCCTCGCCAGCTTTCGACCTCTTTGTTGCTTAGCATTACTTCTGTTTTTCAACACTAACTTTGAGTCGTCCCCTTTCCCCTTTTTGAAAGCTAATGCGTTTACACAAGGCAACTCGATTCTCTTAAAGGTGAAATACATTCAAAGCTAGATCTCGGAACCTGGCAGGTGTTTGATATCCTCCCCCTCCCCCCCCCCTTTTTCGACTTGCCTGCAGTCCGTTGGAGGACCATTACAACATACCATGACTCGAGATCTTATATAAATAGACTGTGCTAAAGCACACAGGCAAAAACTACTTTCCATTTGCTCAAAGCTTGCCGCGTGCAAATAAAGAATTTTAAGGATTGTAAGTTCTGCATCTTAGCAAAGGGGTCTTGGTTTTATATATTAATGATCGTTTAATTCGGCTGAACTGACAATTCCTGGAAAAGCGAGTTTTTTTTTTTTTTCTACCGTACTCTTGTTACCTTGGAACTGCGTAAACTGTCACATTTTTGTTGATATACATGCGTGTCCGATGGAAGGTCGGAGAGGTATGAACGTTTTTGAAATGCAAAAGAATGTGTTTAGAGCTTCTCATGAACCGAGAGAGAGAGAGAGAGAGAGAGAGAGAGAGAGAGAGAGAGAGAGAGAGAGAGAGAGGTTGGGGGAGGGAGCGTTAACTACACATGCGCATGATGCGAAGACCTGCAGACACATCTTTATTCATAATAAGTAACGAATATGGTATTAACACAGGTAGGTCCTATAAGATTTGAACGAGAGAGAGAGAGAAAAGGCATGAGGAGAAAGTGCATATACAGCATAAAGCATTTGCAACGTCCATTACGAACTGTATATTTGTGATTGTGTGTGTGCGAGATTTCTCCGTGCATGAACGAAGAGGACGAATGCTTTCTTAACTAGTCACACGTTTTCATACTCGACTCATCTTCCAGTGTTTATCGGCAGCGACGTTGCCAGGAAACCTGTTTATAATCAGTCCGGAGGCGCCTTCAAATAGAGGGCATTGATATCACCTTCCTGTCAAGTGGACTTCCTCGTCGTCGCTCGGAGTTCCTTTGTGGGTTACCTAACGGTGTTCTCTCCGTTCCGTCGTACGGGAAAGACCAGTTGTTGTTTCCTCTTTCTTTTTTTTTTTTTTTTTCTATCTTCGCGTCCTTTCTGTGGCGTTTTGGTTCATCGTCCACGACCGTTTGTGCTTTAATTGCCCCGTGCGCTGTTCTCTGGTCTGTTGTTGTTCAGGCATGAAGCTCACAAAATGTTTATCACTTGAAATTTGTATGTGTATGCTTTTATGAAAATTGTCTTGCCTTTGCATAGACATTCCCTAGAATTATTTTCAGTTTTTCATGCGTCATTAGCGATGACTCCAGGTATCACCCCATAGAGCTGGGTAACCAGGGTTAATCAACACTTGAAGGCAGGAAATGAGCATGCAAGCATTTTCTTACTCAAGAAAGGATTGTGAATGAACAGCACGTGGATATCTTTGCTTGGGTTACAGCATAAGGCCGTATTTTTCTTCAGAAGAACAATTTCAGTTCCATGCATAGCTTTCTGTATGTTGCCAGAGAATACGAAAATTTACAATGTAATTAATAATAATAATAATAATAATAATAATAATAATAATAATAATAATAATAATATTCTCTACTTCAGCTCAGGGCCATATACATGGAATATACAAAGTAGAGGCATTACAATACACGCAATCTAGAGACACTTGAAATTTTAAAAATGATATTTGGCAATATCCACACAGTTGCTGAAGTAGTAGTAAAAACAGTGATTATAATGATGGTAGTGAGAGTATAAATATTGAGAAAATAGTAAGAATATTAAAAATGATAACAAATTAAAAACAGATTGCATACAGGTAATTTCCAGCTAGGGGGACCTTAGGTGGTTACAGAAATCAGGCCCAGAGGGATAAATACGAAAAGTGAAAAAAGCAAATCTCCATAATGATAATAACATTTATGATAACAATAATAAAAAAGTCATTATATTTTAGTAAATAAAGTGATACAATCAAAACAACATCAATATAATAATAATAATAATAATAATAATAATAATAAT
>JANJGK010000015.1:595000-615000 GCA_039081455.1 Macrobrachium rosenbergii | reverse complement strand
ACAACAAAGCGAAACAGTAAACAAAGTGCGCACTTCGCACACAGTGTAATTGGGAAGTCTTTATCTAGGTGATTTGCGCTTGATGAAAATGAGAGAAAAGCGAGTCTATATATTAATTTTCTTTCCTAATCAAAAACGAAAGCAAACAACAAAGCGAAACAGTAAACAAAGTGCGCACTTCGCACACAGTGTAATTGGGAAGTCTTTATCGAGGTGATTTGCGCTTGATGAAAATGAGAGAAAAGCAAGTCTATATATTAATTTTCTTTCCTAATCAAAAACGAAAACAAACAACAAAGTCAAACAGTAAACAAAGTGCGCAGTTCGTATATAGTGTAATTGGGAAGCCTTTATCGAGGTGATTTGCGCTTGATGAAAATGAGAGAAAAGCAAGTCTATATATTAATTTTCTTTCCTAATCAAAAACGAAAACAAACAACAAAGTCAAACAGTAAACAAAGTGCGCAGTTCGTATATAGTGTAATTTGAAGCCTTTATCTAGGTGATTTGCGCTTGATGAAAATGAGAGAAAAGCGAGTCTATATATTAATTTTCTTTCCTAATCAAAAACGTAAACAAACAACAAAGTCAAACAGTAAACAAAGTGCGCAGTTCGTATATAGTGTAATTGGGAAGCCTTTATCTAGGTGATTTACGCCTGATGAAGAGGAGAGAAATCCGAGAGTAATTTTTTATCATCCTTTCTAATCAAAAACGGAAACAAACAACAAAGTCAAACAGTAAACAAAGTGCGCAGTTCGTATACAGTGTAATTGGTGATTTGCGCGTGATGAAGGTGAGAGAAATGCAAGTCTATATATTAATTATCTTTTCTAATCAGAAACGAAAACAAACAACAAAGCCAAACAGTAAACAAAGTGCGCAGTTCGCACACAGTGTAATTGGGAAGCCTTTATCGAGGTGATTAGCGCGTGGAAGATGAGAGAAATCCGAGAGTAATTTATCTTGGGCAATCGAACTTAGCTTTGATTGGACGCAGTTAATCGACGGGCGAGGCAATACCACCTTTGCAGAGCGTATTGCCACCAATGGAAAGCTAATTGTAGTCGATCGGTACACATTCAGTCGAGAGATTTTTGAAGAATTGGAAAATCTGTATGTGTATCGTGGAGAGAGAGAGAGAGAGAGAGAGAGAGAGAGAGAGAGAGAGAGAGAGAGAGAGAGATCGGCTATGATTACAAAGTCGGTGTATGAATCATAGTTTCGGACACAGATTGATGTTGACACACACGTGTATGTATATAGGCTATATATATTATATATATAAATGTGTGTGTGTTGGGGAGGGGGAGAGCGAGACGCGGTCTGGGTGGAACGGATTATTTTCTGCAGAAGCTGTGAGGAAAAATGCTTTTTTTTTTTTTTTTAATCAATATTCCCGTCTTCATGAAGAGTAAACACCTTCCTTAAAAAGAATATGGTAAAACTGGAGACTACTACCGCGCCCCTCTGGTTGTGTTAACTACACTTTTACGTGCAAAATGAGCTCTGTGTTTAGCACCAGCCCTTGGGGATGAATGTAAAAACATAAGCAAAAGACGGTAAGCACCTTAAACATAAACAAAAGCCATAAACATGAACAAAAAAACATAAACAGAAGGCGGTAAACATTCATGTCGGCGACTGGAGAGAACCAAGCCGCGGTAGTGGTCTTCAGTTTTACATTATTATCTTGATAATATTGATGGCTGTCTACTGCAGTCTTTCTCTCTTTTTTTTGGTTTTTGTTTTTTGCATTTCTCTTCTGTTGGATGTTGAGTGTTGTTGATGAATGAACATCGGCCGAACCTCGTCGTGAGATAAGGGCACCATGTGTTGCCCTCGGATGACACTCTATCCAGTGTTATTGTCAGCTCTCGGATCTAAACGTTTAATGATTGACAGGTGTTGGTGGTTTCAGCTAGTCAAATGTTTACGAGCATGCGTGCGTTGACTGAAGGGGACTTTACGCACAAGCGCACACACACACACATACACACACCCACACACACACACATACACATATATATATATATATATATATATATATATATATATATATATATATTATAGAGAGAGAGAGAGAGAGATAAAATTGAATAAACATATCAGAACTAACTGCCGAAAATTAAAATTACACACACACACACACACACACACACACATATATATATATATATATATATATATATATATATATATATATATATATATATATATATATATATGTGTGTGTGTGTGTGTGTGCGTAATTATAATTAATTCTCGGTAGTTTAATCTGCGTTTATTTTATTTTACTTTCTCTCTCTCTCTTTCTCTCTCTCTCTCTCTCTCTCTCTCTCTCTCTCTCTCTCTCTCTCTCTCTCTCTCTCTCTCTCTCTCTCTCTCTCTATATATATATATATATATATATATATATATATATATATATATATATAGTGTGTGTGTGTATGTCCTGACAACAGAGAGTAACACCCGTCTTCTCAGTACTGTTCTTAGAAAAATTCGCCTCGAACGAACATTGTATATCACCTGGGTTCTGTTTGTTTGTGAGTTTGTCCTTGGACAGTTCCAGTGGCGCAAGCGAAGCCAGAAGCACCCACAGCAGGAGTGAGACTCTCAATTGAAGGAAAATATAAGTTGTAAGATCTTAGAATTTGAATAATGAAGAGAAATGATTTGCCCTGCTATAGGAGGCACGAGCCTGTTGATGACGATGTCAGTGGCATTCAAAGGATATCCTGCAGATAGGATTATCATGTGATTTTTTCCGCTACTACTCTGACTCCCGTAGCCGGTTTGCGAACTGGCTTTTCTGGAAGGCTTAACGGGAGCTATAACGTCATAACTTTTTCTCTTTTGCATCATCCCTATATGACTTGGAAATTTATTCCTGAGGAACGGTTGAGGCTCATTTCAACATCAGATGGTCAGGAGACGTACGGTACAACGGTTGCTGATCGCCATTAGGGCTTGATGTAGAATATTCGTCTCCATTGCTGTTCATATCTTCATTGGATCTTATTCCCCGAGGGTGGTAGCGCCGTCAGTGCACCTCACGTGGTGCACCGTAGGCATTGCTTAAGCTCCTTTGCAGCGATCCCTTCGACCCCTAGCTGCAATCTCCTTCATTCCTTTTTCTGTATCTGTTCATATTCTCTTTCTTCCACCTGACTTACCACCCTCTTCTAACAATTGTTTCACAGTGCAACTGCCTGCGAGGTTTTCCTCCTGTTACACCTTTCAGACCTTCTTCCTGTCAATTTCGCTTTCAGCGCTGAATGACCTTATAGGTCCCAGCGCTTAGCCGTTGGCCTAAATTCCATAATCCAGTCCAGTCAGATCTTATTTTAAGAAATTGTTCGATAGTTGAGAAGAAACATTTGGTCGTCAGAAACAATCTCTAGGGCTGGTGAGAGTCTCTCAGAGGAAAATGAATCTCTGCTGAGTTTGAAAATAAGACGTAGAACACCATCTCAACTAAAGAAAGTGTTCGTCGAAGTTTTACAACTTTAGCGTCTCTCTCTCTCTCTCTCTCTCTCTCTCTCTCTCTCTCTCTCTCTCTCTCTCTCTCTCTCTCTCTCTCTCTCAGGTATGAATTTTGAGACTAAAGTGATAACTTCATGTATGAAGCTATTCTTTATATTTCTGGATCAACCCAAAGTAAGGACTGATAAATGATAAATTTTGTCAGTAGATTGAGATGGCAAGAAAGAAACATAAATGAAAGAAATTGGAAGACGTTATTTGTTAAACAAGCTCTAAGATATATAAAGAAATGAGTACATACATACATGTACGTCTATACGCGAGGGCACACATTTCACACACGCGCACACACACACACACACACACTATACGAGTGACACTTATGAAAAACGAAGCTTGTTCCCAATTCAGGTTTAGTATTGGTCGCCCATGCTTTAACTCTGGGCTAAGGAACTTTTATAGACTGCATAAGGATGCGGGTCGACGCTTTTGTCGATTCCTCTTTGCGCTGAACTCTGTCGGAAGTAACTGGAGCTAACTTGGGAAGATTTTGAGTCCCGTGTTCATTACATTTGAAATCAAACGTTGAATCGAGCTGCAGTGTTTATGCATACATTCACTGATTGACTGTGTGTAAGATTTGAATTTCCGTGTTCATTACATTTGAAATCAAATGTTGAATCGGGTTGCAGTGTTTATGCATAAATGCACTGATTGACTGTGGGTGAGATTTGAAATTCCATGTTCATTACATTTGAAATCAAACGTTGAATCGAGCTGTAGTGTTTATGCATACATGCACTGATTGACTGTGTGTATTTTTGTTTGTTTAGGCCAATATTTATTCACACTCAAAGCATGACAATACAAAGAGAGAGGAGAAGAACGTCCGTCGTTGGTGCCTTTCTCTCGGAGCTCTGTAGACTTGGTAGCCCTTCCTCAGGTCGCACCAGCAGCTGCTCTGCTGTCAGGGTGATATTGCCCTGGGGGGGTTCCCCTAACTTTCCCTTTTGAGAAATCGCTGTTGGGAACGCAGGCTTTGCTCGGTACCGCCTTGAACTGATTCAAGTTGTATGCACATTTGTTATCGCTATTGTGGCGACCGATATTTGTGAATAAGCAAAATTAGACCTATTTGTTAAATATCTGTCTTCACAACTTTAGTTTCTGAAGTCAAGACAATCAATTTTTCCTTGTGTTGTTCTGGCCAGATCACGTTTTATTCCGCGTAGTCAGTTTGCCTTGCAATGTGTTCTTTTATTTCAGTATTCGCTGCTCGTATCGACAAAAATCTGCGGTATTCTGCGCACGCTGAAAACCATAGATGACGTAGTGCGGCCATGGACCCTGCATTCATTATCTGTATCTCATTTCTTACCTTTCCTTTAGATTGCGCATGCGCTCTTTTATTTTTGCTATGACAACAAACAGCGGCTGGAAACGGTATGTGAACAAATAGGAGGAAAAACTTTACTGGACATGCTTTAAGAAATATGGAAAATTGTAAACACTTGAGAGAGAGAGAGAGAGAGAGAGAGAGAGAGAGAGAGAGAGAGAGAGAGAGAGAGAGAGTACCAGGTGGAATGATTCTTGTGGTTTCTTTTCTGTACTGATCCGACCTGTTCAAGCTAAATACCCAGATTACGTGCGCTTTGGGCGTTTTGCAGACCCATCGATTATCGAAGACCCGAATCGAAGGGGTGTGAAAGCTTCTGAACGGGTCGCGTTTATGTTTAAGCCAGGATCCTGGTACAGGCATCGGGAAAAGGAGCCTGAGGACTTCATGGCCGCCCAGAGCTAACAGATGGTTCTCTGTTGGGTCAAGGAAATTTCTTGAGGCAAGCTTTTTTAATTTGATTATTGCTATCAGTATAGATCTGCTATTTGAAATATATTCATGAAGGAATTATTATTATTGTTATTTCGGTAGATGAAACCTGTTCACATGGAACAAGCACGCCAAAGGGGCCACTGACTTGAAATTCAAGCTTCCAAAGACTAATTTCGACTGATTTTGGCCGATTTGACAGGTTTTGCTTGATTTTGACTGATTTAACTGATTTTGACAGGTTTTAGCTGATTTTAGCCGATTTTGGCCAATTTGACAGGTTTTGACTGATTTTGACAGGTTTTTCCTGATTTTAGCCGATTTTGACTGATTTTGACTGATTTTGGCCGATTTGACAGGTTTTGCTTGATTTTGACTGATTTGACTGTTGGTTTCAGCCTCCCACCGCAACGCCCAGCCCCCTCCCCCCCCCACTGCAGTAGTAACTGGTCATGATACAGAGCCAGCGATTTTCCATCACCCTTTTGTGGACGCATTCCACGACACTAACCACTACACCAAGGCTCACATCTTCTTCCACGCCAGGACCTGCACACAAAAAGGGAATTGCTTACAAAAAGGGAATTGCTTACAAAAAGAGAATTGCTTGAAATGAAGAAATGAAATCTTGATAATGACATAGCAAATCTCACGCTATTCATTGTCGAGAAAGTCCCAGTCATCTGCGTTCCCTTGCGATGCCAGTCAGAGGAAAGCCCCCCAGAGAAACACACGGAACCTGGCGAGGCCAAAGCATATAATATGTCCCCCAAGCCGTTATCATCATCATCATCATCATCATCATCATCAGGGTCATGTCAACAATGCCACCTTGCACAAACATAGCCAGTAGGTCAAGGGCTTGTTCGGCCCAGTGAAATGCGGGGGACGCTTCAGGAGGCGCAACGCCCGAGAGTCGCACCGAGAACCGGGAACAAGTGGGAACGCTGTTTGAAGAGTACGAACGAACTCTTGCCTCGGAGTTTCCTAAACTTCATTCGATGATCCTGGTTTCTTCTTTATCGGATGAAACGCTCTGAAAGTGGCCTGTTTTTCTTGCCTGTTTTTCTTTTTGATTCTTAATTTATCAACTGATGAGGTCATTCTGATTTTGTGCGCAGGAATGCATCGAGATTCATGATTTAAAAACGGCGCTTGTATGTTTCTCGATATGTGCACGTCCGAATACATTTAAAAAATAGAAAAGTGAAGAAGAAGAAGAAGAAGAAGAAGAAGAAGAAGAAGAAGAAGAAGAAGAAGAAGAAGAAGATATGTGTCAGGTCCAGGCTGCAATTTTCAACCTGGTCAAACCTGTAAGTCGTGTCAGGTTTCCACGAAGGGCTGGACTAGGTCAGTCCTGATACCGTTTCTCTGAAGACCGCCGGGTGAAACTTGTTTTGTGTTTTCTTTTTTTTTTTTTGAAAGGGAAAGGCCTGGCACATGGTGGGAGGGTCACCTGGCCTAAATATTTCAGAGATGACAGGCAAACAAGATCTGGGCATTTCGTGGAAATAGAAACATTAACATCAATTTTGAATAAGCAGACGTATATATATATATATATATATATATATATATATATATATATATATATATATATATATATATATATATATTTATATATATATATATATATATTATATATATATAATTATATATACAGTATACAGTATATATATGCATATATATCATTGAAATTCTCTCTCTCTCTCTCTCTCTCTCTCTCTCTCTTCATGCATAATATGAAAATTAGGCTCCAGTTGATAACTGACAATGAGTCAAAGGTGGAATGGTAATTGCCAGTATATATCGTTCACCACGAAAAGGTCAGAACAGTCTTCAAAAAGCGAACAACCTCTCAAGCCAAAGAACGTTACCATAAACAAATACGTGTGTAGACATCCCACTGTATGCAACTCATTACATAGGAAGGCAGCATTACGTAGATACTGTATTATATATATATATATATATATATATATATATATATATATATATATATATATATATATATATATATATTTGTTTGTATAGTATATGTATATATAAATGTATATATATGTATGCATATATAAACATATATATATATATATATGATATATATATATATATATATATATATATATATATTATATATAATATATATATATATATATATATGAATTTGTGTTTCAAGTACATTATACATACCTACCTAACATGCCATACACATGATATAAATAAACAGGTTTTGGAGTAGCCGTAACATAAGCACGGGCCAAGAGGATACAGAAAGTCTTAAACGATAAGTGACCTATTGCACAACCATATCCTCTTTCTGTTTTTGTTCCCAAATTTGTCGTAAAAAAAAAAAAAAAAGCATAATACTGGGGAACAGGAACTCACAGATATTATGACATACGCCAAAGAACATTCGCTAATGGCCACTAATGAATGGCTACTTTGAGCGTTGCTTTCATACTGAGTATCGGATGACGTTTATTGCCGTCCTTGACAATGAATCCGTTTGCAAAGGACGCCATCTATGAATCTCTCTGCCCGCCTTCGTCGGAGCCCTCCGATGAAACGGCAGGTGGCAGATACTACAGCGAGGCAGACCTTTTTATCTGTGTCAGGTGGGGACATTGCTGCGACCATTTAAAACTGAATACTTACGCATATATACATTTACATATATATTTACATATATATATATATATATATATATATATATATATATATATATATATATATATATATATATATATATATATATATATATATATATATAACAGGACCTCATTCAAACTGGATGGTATCTAGCGATGATATTTATTCAAAAAAGTTACAAGCTTTCTAGGACAAACGAGGACTGTTTGCCCTAGAAAGCTTGTAAGTTTTTTGAGTAAATATCTCCCCTAGATGCCATCCGGTTTGAATGAGGTCCTGGACCTCGTTCAAACCGGTTGGTATCTAGCGGAGATATTTATTCAAGAAAAGTTACAAGCTTTCTAGGACAAACGAGGACTGTTTTTCCTAGAAAGCTTGAAGCGTTTTTGAATAAATGTCTCCGCTAGATACCATCCAGTTTGAATGAGGTCCTGTTAGTAATTGTATTAATGCACAGAACAATTGTGTATGTGATAAACTTTATATATATACATATATATATATATATATATATATATATATATATATATATAATGATAGATATATATACATACACATACACATATACATATACATATACATATACACACACATTAACTTTATCATATACACAATTGTTTCGTGCATTAACACAATTACTAACGTATATGGAGAGAGAGAGAGAGAGAGAGAGAGAGAGAGAGAGAAATGATAATATTCTAGGTGTTTCAAGAAAGTTGGGCGTTGATACACCCTAAGAACCTTGTTGTGTATCGTGTTAGACAATTTTTTAAGGAGTGTTCACGGTGATTTAGCTTAAGGAAATAGGAAGGGCGTTTTCTACATTATTATGATAAGCCGCGCCATTAAGGAGGCGGAGTCCTGTTTTCCCCCTGTGTGTTTTTTTTTTTTTTGTCTTTAATGATGTTTTATTGATTTAGCGCATTTTTTGTTTCCAGAATGCCTTTGCTTCGTGCATATTAAAATCCTGCTTATGATAATTTGAGCTCACTAAGTGAAATAATGGAATTTTGAATGCATCTGGTCAGATCAGAAGCATTATTATTATTATTATTATTATTACTATTATTATCATTATTGTGAAATTCACACTCTCGAGAAAAACAATCTGTGTAATAAAAATCCACAATTATATAATAAACTGCATAGTAATATAATTTATTATTGTTAATTGTGGATTATTATTATTATTATTATTATTATTATTATTATTATTATTATTATTATTATTATTATTATTACCTTACGTGTAGAGAGCAATATTCTGTCAAAATTATTCTACGTAGAGAAATTTAGTAACTTTTTTGGTTTGATCAAATGTAGCTATTGAAATATCACTAAATATTAACACAGATGTGGCCAGACATATAGATATGACCTTCAATCTCTCTCTCTCTCTCTCTCTCTCTCTCTCTCTCTCTCTCTCTCTCTCTCTCTCTCTCTCTCTCTCTCTCTCTCAAGATGGGAAAAAAAGATAATGCAATTATTCAGACAACAAAGGCATTGAGCTTTGACAAAACTTTGTAAAAAAATGAGGAATCGATTTAGTAAAAAGAAATTGCACATATTCTTCCTCTTTCTTTTCCTGTATATACTCTACCGAATATTAGGGCGAATGAAAAAAAAAAAGATAGAGATGCAACAAAAGGTAAAACTGGGTATACAGAAATGCAGACATACGTACATACTCGTACAGTACAGATCGATTATTGTTGACATGTGGAATCAATGGTTACCTTCGATGATGTTGTTTTGTGAGTTTAGATTCACCGGTACGGAAAAATCTATAGAAACTGCATTGCACATTCAGCATCTTTGGCTGTACAGGGCCCAAATCGTCCTCAGACGTATATTATCTATAATAATAGAGTCCGAGTGGGCCTTTCTTGTTTGTCAGGGGCGGGGTAGGTAGGGGATCGGAAGGGTATGGGAGACATGACACATCCACCCTCCTCCTGCAAACCTGCCCGTCCGGCCTGGGTGGGGATGAGTATGTAGGGGATCAGGAGGGTAGGAGAGACATGACACATCCACCCTCCCCATGCAAACCTGTTTGTCCGCTACGGGTGGAGCGAGGTAGGTATGGGATCGGGAGGGTAGAAGAAACATGACACATCCACCCTCCCCATGCAAACCTGTTTATCCACCCCGGGTGGGGCAGGGTAGGTAGGGGGGACATACACATCCACCCACCTTCTGCAAACCTGTCTGTCCTCCCTGGGTGGGGCGGGGTAGGAAAGGGTAGGGGAGGCATGACAAGCAGCACCGGGTTCCAGCGCAGCGTAGCGGGCGCCATCAAGCTCGTGATATAATATACTTTATGATCCTTACTCTGTGACCACTCCAACGAAACCTTATTGTTGTATTTCACAATTTTACAGCAACTGGGCATGAGGTGAACGCCCTTGCAGACATGCAATTATCGTCTTTATATATAGCAAGATTACCATTACCATCACTATTAATACAGTTAACGAATTTCTGCCTCACCTACCAATTGAACCCAAAGCTCTCGAGTGAAAGGCGAAGGCGCTGCCAATTCGGTTTGATCTCGATGTGAGCTCGAATTGAAATTTTGTTGATTTCCATCATATTCGCTCAGGAGTAATTGGGGCTAAATAGCAATTGAGTTCTCGGCAGGGGGTTAATGCTGTCAGTGCACCTGACGTGGTGCATTGTTACCAAAGGGCGTTTGCACCGAGACGTTACCGAGTACCGGGACCCTTCCCTGAAAAAAGCAGGACGCCTTATGTTAAAAACTAACCATAGGATTTTCTTGAAGATAATCTCATCTTGTTTCCCACGCCCACATTACACCAAAGGTATCATTCTAACCTATCCTAATCCTCTCATTATGTTCCCCACACCCACATTACACCGGAGGTATAAATCTAACCTAACCCAACCTAACGTAACCTTAGGGGCATGGCAAAAAAAGGGGACTGGTGCAATATTAGCATACATCCCAGGAATTTGCAGCCCGCCTCAGTCACTCCTGTGTTAGCGCTCAGGTGGTTCCAACATTTCTCCTCTACTTTGTGGCTTGGTTTGAAGCGGTCTTGCCTTTCACTGAAGAGTTCTGGGTTCGATCATGATGTGAGGAAGAAATTGACGTCTGTGAGTGTGCGATGATTTTCATGATCATTATTCTTATGTCAGAACCCAGAAATCTTTCTGCCAAGTTAATGTCATGACTGAAAAATACTTGATAAATGCACATTTTCATGCGGGGCACTTAGCCGAAATAATTAAGTAATATACAATGAATGAAGACCATCGACACGCACACACACACACTTATATATATGTATATACATACATACATACATACATACATACATACATACATACATACATACATACATACAAACGCCATATATATATATATATATATATATATATATATATATATATATATATATATATATATATATTTAAGGAATAAACACACAGTTAAGAATAGCACGACCAATATACTAATAGAGGGACACGCCTCTTTCTGCATTGATTATGGCAACAAAATGTGTTTTAAAACTCGGCTCAACTAAGCCTCGTTTAACAGGAAATCGGCAAATGTTTGCTTTGAAAAATGGAACTTTGTGAATATTTTAATACATGTATGTTATAAATGTGAGAGAGAGAGAGAGAGAGAGAGAGAGAGAGAGAGAGAGAGAGAGAGAGAGAGAGAGAGAGAGAGAGAGAGCGAGCCGTCAGGTTGGAGGTCGGTTAGGAAACCAGGGTCTAAATGAAATCCTACACCGAGTCACGGTTGAAAACACTCCATGTTTTGCATGTTTTTCACGGGATCACAAATCAACATCCCGTAATCCGAGACGAAACATCTCCGGCCTCTGCACTTCCTTAATACCCCGATTGTTTTGCTGTTCTTGATCAACGATGTCATTGCTAGCTGAAGAGTTCATCCGATAGATGAATCACTTTGCTTGCCTGCAGTAGCAGACTAGAGGGAAGGCCCTTGTATCGCGTGTACTGTTTGCATAATTATGATAACGCCATATTCCTATCAGCTTTTTACTTAGAAAATACAATTGATTAGGAGATCTCGTACAGATTTTCCACCCCATCCTCCCCTTCAGATGGGCGGGACTTTGCTGAATCAGTCTGGAACTTGAACTCTGTACTTATAACTTTTGACTTGCATCTTACTTTTGAGAATCATCTTCTGAAAGTGTCAGGAAATGCCGCACGAAAGTTAGGTATTGTACGTAAAGCCTCCTATATTTATAACATAATATAAAATGAGTGTAACCTATTTTAGGTCATTTGTCCCTCCTGAACGAGGATATTCTTCTCCGGTGTGGATGTCTGCTTCTGCCAAAGATTGGTCTCTATTAGTTGAAGTGGGTCGTGGAGGCAAGTTTCTGTCTCCTAATATTAGCGGTTATGACTTGGACCATCGAAGGATGGTCTCTTGTTTGTCAGTTTTTCTTAAGTTGTGCTTTAACAGAAGTCTTTCACTTATGCACTTGTTCTCTGATCCCCTTTTCCTGCCGAGAGCAAACAGATATCCTGAACACCAGCACCAATATGCAGTAAAGGTGCCTCGCTGTCGAACTTCTCAGTTCCAGAGGACCTTTATTCCTCACACCGTTGGACTGTGGAACTGGAACTCCAGAAGTTCCAGCGAAGATGCAATGAATTACTACACGTCATACAATTCTCCTTGCATTTTAATCATTTGCTTATATTTCAATCTTTTTGTTAATTTACTTTTTCTCTTTTTTAATAAGTGAGATCTTTCCTTTCTGTATTTTCCCTTGCCTTTTATTACTTCTTTCGAATGAACGCCATAGTATTCCTTGGAAGCTCGGATTTCAAGTCGGTGGCCCCTTTGGCGGGCTTGTTCCACGTGAACAGTGAAGAATGATCATTATGCAGTGACCTATTTCACAAGGAAATATTACCGAGCTGAGATGCGGAGAGATACTGGCAGCGCATTTCTCTCCTCTCTCTCACTTTTACCTTCGACCCTTTTTCTGGAAACTCATTTTCCAACTGGAGTGCCTGAAGAATGGGGCCACTGCATTCTCTCAGATGATAAATTCCTTTAATCTCATATAAGAGAGCTTAAGAGATTTAGGTTGTGTTTGTAATAGGCGGCTATTATGCAAATGTTCCTTAAACGCGACGTAAAAATGAGAACTTCAGGTTGACTTAAGCTCTCACTTTCGCGCCGAGGAAGATGGAAGGCTTCAAACTTATTAGATATGAAAGTCAAAATTGTGGGTGGGTGTGCGAGAGAGAGAGAGAGAGAGAGAGAGAGAGAGAGAGAGAGAGAGAGAGAGAGAGAGAGAGAGAGAGAGAGGAGGGGGTGGGGTATAGGGAACTAGCTGGCGGCTAGTTCTTTTAAAGGAATTACTGTACTTCAGCCTCTTAGTGTTGCACCTGTATTTTAAATTTTAGTGAGCTTCTGTGCATTCATACATCAGTTGCACATTATTGTCTTTGGCGAGGTGTTATTCTTTTCCGTGAAACACTGGGTTGTACAGCGCGATACTTTCGCCTGGAACTGAATAAACACCTTGAAGGTAGCCAGATGATACTTTGTTGATCTTTCAGAAAGCCAAACCGCAAGAAATAATTCCACTTAACGTTAGATAAACACATTCCAAATACTCTATCTTTAGATCCAACCTCAAGCCAAAGCCAGGGTAACTCCTAGGTTTTATTTATTTATTATTTTTTTTTGGGGGGGGGGCGGGGGCGGGGCGGCTAAAGGGTTCTCTTGTGTCCTACCTGTAATCCGAAGCCATTTTACATCAAATTTGTCCTATTGCTCTGTAAACACTAGAAGATAACAAAACTCTGGACAAGGGGTCGGGGTGCCAGAGAGGATCCACATGTGATTTCCCAGTTATATTAAAATGGAAACACAAGCTCTTGTCCTCTCGTTTTTCAAGATAAACGCAATCAAGTCATAGGCTGTCCTTTTGGTAGCCTTCGGATTTGCAGATTAAGCTCCTGAGACAATATGCATCAATATGCACATTCGAAACTGTAAGATGACTGCAGTACTCCTTTTCCTCTTTCACGATTTTTTTTTTTTTTTTTTTTTACAACTGAAATCCTTGAAAATGGATCTGAATCCAAACTTGTTAAAATTGATTTGGGCACTGCAATTTTTTCCATGTTATCTTGAAGCTCACGTTTATAATATCTGGTGTTCAGGTGTTGAAGGTTGAAGATTTGCATTATGCTGGTGTCCCGCTGGGCAGTGTTCTGAAATCTTGGTTGTACTGAATCTGCACAAGTACACGACTGTTGGCCTTGAGAGCAATATGGTACAGAATGTAGATGATGCAGCCCTTGTCACAATTTGCTCATCGGTCGTCTCTGGTGAAAAATTTTGCCCCATTTTGCTTTGGTAAAGATCTGCATGAAAATTCTGTCTGTACTTTGTATGCTGGCATGCTCTCTTAGTTGATTTTCTCAGTTTTCAGATTCGGGAATTGTATTGGATGGATGCTACTATCCTCTGTTGATTTGTTCCTTGAAGTTCCTTTACAACAACAGAAACAACAGCTCCTTAATTTACAGTATAGTGCTTTCATATCGTGTAATTAATCTGGCTGTTCTCATTGGCTGATCTAACGAACAAAAAACGGTTATGTATATATATGTATATATATATATATATATATATATATATATATATATATATATATATATATATATATATATAGATAGTTATATATATATATATATATATTATACAGTATATATACATATATATATATGCATATATACATACAAACATACATATATATGTGTATATATATATACATTTCAGAAAAGATTAAGATTATGCTCAAGTGGGAGTGTCCCAGTAAAGCAAAGTAAGTATTCGAAAAGGAAAACAGACTTTAGTGAGAAAAAATAAATAAAGAAATAAACAGAAGCACTGAAATGAACATGATAACAAACGAAAAGTCACAACTCTGGCTATTGTTCTTTTTCTTACTGGGTTTGAGGCCAAATCAGAGCAATCGCTGAATCAGTGTTTGTTATGGAAACAATCGAGGTCAACTTCCAATAGAAGGAGAAATCAGAACACTCCACTGAATATAATTTCGTTCCTTTTGTTTCATAATCCTTATTGCTCCATCTGCCAATGGTTAGTTTTCAGATCCAATTAATTGTAAGTAAATCTCCTCAATGCCATTCGTTCCTAAAATAATCCGCTTCTGTAGAGAAGATTAAACAAGAAACTTCGGCGCAATCGAGTTTTCTGTAAAGCGTATAATCGAGGCCACCAAAAATAGATCTATCTTTCGGTGTTCTTGGTATAATGCTGTATGAGCTGCGACCCATGAAACTTTAACCTCGTTATCAGACGCACGATTACGGCTAACTTTAACCTCAAACAAAGTAAAGACTACTGAGGCTAGAGGGCTGCAATTTGATATGTTTGATGATTGATGGGTGGATGATCAACATACCAATTTGCAGCCCTCTAGCGTCAGTAGTTTTTAAGATCTGAGGGCGGACAGAAAAAGTGATGACAGAAAAAAGTGCGGACGGACTGACAAAGCCGGCACAAGCTAAAGAAAACTAAAAGGAAACCTTTGGAAGTAGAAAGCCTTACAACCAAATAGATACCAGTTACAGAAATGGGTCATTTTAGCAACGAATGGAATTGAGTGGAGAGAGCAATTATGACACAAGGTCGATCTGTGTAAAATTAACTGGGTCTGAAGGCTAGCCATTGGCAGGTGGAGTGATAAGGCTTATCAAACAAAAGGAACGAGAAATTATGTTCTGTGGAGCGAGGCGTTAAAACGAAATCGTGATGAAGGAGAAACATGGAAGAGGAAAGGACAGGTGATAAATGGAAAGTAGGAAAAGAAAGTATGAGGAAAACAGGTAGTGGAGAGAGATACACACAAACAACATTAGGATTCATAGCCACGTCTTTTCTCGAATCTTATCACAAGCACGCACCAGCTAGACTTCTAAGCTTGGGGAAAAAATATAAGCAATAGTGGAAAAAAAAGAACGGTATAAAATGAAGCGAAAGAGAAAAGGTGTTTTACCGAATTTGGTAATACCACTTAGGACGGAGAAAGAAAGCATTATATTCTCAAGGTCGAGAGAGAGAGAGAGAGAGAGAGAGAGAGAGAGACAGAGAAGAAGCCTGTATTGCATCAGGGCAAAGCAGGAAACGAGAAGGGACATTGTTGAAATACAAAATATTTCTGGTCAGTGGTATATTGTTGAAATACAAAATAATTCTGGTTCATGGTATGTTGTTGAAATACAAAATAATTCCGTTTGATGGTATGTTGTGGAAGTACAAAATAATTCCGGTTAATGGTCTGGTATATAGTAAAATATAATGAAAGCCGCTTTGATAAAAAAAAAAAAAAACAGGAAAAACAGAGAAAGAGGATGAGAGTAAATAAAGAGTAAAATTTTCTCCGGCCTACGATATCGCAGTGAGGCAGCAAAATAAAGGAATTGGAGGCAGTTATGACCATAAAACTGGGAACCGAAAATATGGCTTAATTTGATGAACGAGGGGAAAAAAGAGGGTTAACGAAACAGAGAGAGAGAGAGAGAGAGAGAGAGAGAGAGAGGGAGAGAATGGTTCACTAGCAATTAAAGCCCTGGTATAGTGGTTAGTGTCGTGGAATGCCGCTCTGATGTCGCGGGGGGTTCGTTCGCGTCTCCCCCAGGGCGATGAAAAATCACTGGCTCTGTACCATTGTCAGTTACTGACGCTGCATTGTGGGGTCTGCTGCGGTGGGAGGTTGAAACCAACATTCTTTGGAAGTTTGAATTTCAAGTCCATGACCCCTTTGGTGTGCTTGTTCCATGTGAAGAGGTCTCATCTGCTGATAATAATAATAACAATTCCGTCATTAATATATTTAGAATTGCAGAACTATACTGATAGCAATAATGAAATTAAAAAACCTTGCCTCAAGAATTTCAAGTCAGTGGCCCCTTTGGTGTGCTTGTTCCATGTGAAGAGGTCTCATCTACTGAAATAATAATAATAATAATAATAATAATAATAATAATAATAATAATAATAATAATAATAATAATAATTTCAAGGAAGAGCTTCAGATCTGAAAGTTATGCATCGCCTTGGGCTCCAAAATACCAAGACGGTGACGGAGGGTATCTCGTCATGAAGTTTGTCTGTGCATGTGAAACTGACTCTGAAATACGAGCTGGCCATCGTATATATTTTATGTATTGTATAGTATATGTGTTGATCAAGCAGTTAGTCATTCATTATTCTACCCCGTAGGAGGGTAGTTCCGTCCGTGCACCTCATGCGGTGCACTGTAGGCATTACTTAAGGTTCCTTGCAGCGTCCCTTCGGCCCCTAGCTGCAGCACCTTTCATTCGTTTGACTGTACCTCCGTTCATATTCTCTTTCTTCCATCTTACTTTTCTCAGTCCTCCCCTAACAACTCATTCATTGTGCAACTGCGAGGTTTTCTATCTGTTACAGATTTCAAACCTTTTTACTGTCAGTTTCCGTTTCAGCGCTGAATGACGTCATAGGTCCCAGTGCTTGGCCTTTGGCCTAAATTCTATATTCTGTTCTTTTATTTATTATTCCAAGCTCGAACCTCTGGACTGCGTCAGATCAATATGCAATCACTGATTTCGCTTTCCACAATCTTCACTCTTTCTGGAGGCGAGTCCTCCGAGTCTTTCGTGGAAATCTCTCTCTCTCTCTCTCTCTCTCTCTCTCTCTCTCTCTCTCTCTCTCTCTCTCTCTCTCTCTCTCTGTTTTCTTTTATAAAACTTGACTCATGATGTTTCTTTCTAGTTCATTATTAGAATAAACTACCTTTTTGGCTTCTGCCCAGTTGATTTATGTTTGTTTTTACTAACCTGTATAAAAATTCCACCGTTCACCTGTACACTTCTCACACATCTTTTATGTTGTTCTATTCTCTTTTCCAACATTTTTTCCAGTTTGACCAGCGTAGAAGTTATCACAAGAATTAAATGGAATCTAGTATCATCCTTAGGTATTGTCAGGCGGATTCTTTATAAGCACATGTTTCATTGTTTTATTGTTCTTGAGGGCTACATTGACTCCAAAACGCTTCAGTAAACGAGGAATATCTCTAAAATTATTATTCTCATATGGCAGTGCAAGCAGGTTCTTTGTGTTAGAGGTTTCCTTTTTTGTTTAATATAAAATGCCCTTTTTTTTGTCGCTTTTCATGCATTGTCTAATACAGAGTCGGGGGATGTCATTTTCATGCCGGAATTCCTAATCATATCTATTTCATCATCAATGCATTCAGGGCTATATATATGCGTAAGGACATGGATTTGAAAACTGATATCTTAACTTTATTGCTGTGACCAGAATACAGATAAACATTGGCAAAAATGTTGGTGGGTGTTCTGTACACACTGTATTTAAACCCATTACTAGTTCTATATATTAGGCAGTTCAAAAAGGGTAGTTAGCCATCCTTATCCATTTACATAGTAAATTTGGTTGGTGGCAGTAATTCATTTAATTTAACAAAGAAGTTATTTACATATTCATTAGCATAGATATAATTAATTTCCACCACTTTGTATCAGTCCTCTCTTCCCTGTGATGTTTGATATATAAAATCACGTGTTATATGTATGTATGTATATATGTATGTATATATATATATATATATATATATATATATATATATATATATATATATATATATATATATATATATATATGTTATATATTTATATATTTACTTGGAAGAATGAATGAAAGGAAAGTGTTAAATATTACATATATTTGTGTGTGTGAATCTGTATGATAATATTGTCACTAGGACCTATTTTGTATCCTTGACACTTTCTGTAGTTGAATTAAATGTTTTTTTCTTTTACCACTGAACGCCTGTTGCATTAATCAAGCACGAAACTTCTCCAAATACACCGTCATGTATTTACACCAAGTTCTCTTTGGAGGCTGTATATAGGAATCCAGCTTATAGTAATACCTACTCATTGCGAAGACCTGAAACTCAGGAAGTCCGGGATCCGGGCGAAACTTCCCACGGCTTCAAATATTGCCATATGTAAACACAACTGATTATGAGTATATATCTTTTTCTCTAGCAGCATTGTGAATATTGTGATGAATAATTGTGCGTTGTGACCTTAAACTATGATATTCCATCATTCAAGGGAGTAAGTCCCTCGACTCCATCTCAGTATAGGGCCTTGCAGGACGCAACAATAGTATTGATTGATATATTTCTGGGTCTGTCTAGGTTTGTGGCTTCACGGTGTGTTGAGGCATCTCGTTATGGCAGTGACGCTCAAGGTCTTATGAAGATGAAGCACCTTTTCAGAAACGAAGTACGCAACTTGTCTCTATTCTTCTTCTTCTTCTTCTTCTTCTTCTTCTTCTTCTTCCTCTGCATCTTTTCCCACTTCCCAGTCGGGGTCGATGTTGCTGACAGCTTTCCTCCTCCACCTGGCTCGGTCAAACACATCGTCCTCTGACAATTGTTTGTCTCTCAGATCTCCTTTAACTACATCCATCCACCATCTCTTAGGTCTTGCTCTCTCTCTCTCCCACCAATCACCTCCATCTGCATCACTCTCCTCCTCCCCCCCCTCCCCTTCTCATCACATGGCCATGCCACTGCCGTCTTCTTTCCTGGGCCTTCTGTGAAAGCTCTACGACTTGAGTAGTTCCTGTTATTCTTTCATTCTTGATCCTGTCCATTTTTGTTACTCCACACATCCACCTGAGCATTTTCATCTCTACTTGTCTTCATCAATTTGTCTCTATATATCCTCTGAAATGCTTAACACCGTGGACGGCATAACAGAGGCTCTCTGTGCCTGCCTTAATCCTCACGGCATGACGAAGTTATTATGCTATACTGGGAACGCATCAGCATTCTGATAGTCATTAACAAACGGGTATTCACTATGAGCAAATCGGTAATAGTTAAATCGAGCTCTCATACAAAATTAAGTTAGGTGAAAAATAGGCTTGCTCGTTGTGTGAGGTTATCATTATCAG
>JANJGK010000015.1:562500-590000 GCA_039081455.1 Macrobrachium rosenbergii | reverse complement strand
GACAACCTGAGCGAGGTCAGTGTCAAGAGGCAAAGGATATGTGTTTTGCGTAAAGTGCAATGCCTCGAAACATACATGAACTGTTGCGCATTTAGTGCTTTTTTGCTTACAGATTCGTCTCTTCGGAGAACGACTGCGTTGCCGTGTTGTGTTTCTGTTAGCACGGCCTTGGTGGTTGGATGCGTTGCCCATTTTAAAGAAAGGTTCTCGCTGAGTATTACTGTGCTCTGAAGACATTCAGGCCACCTAAGCTGTCCGGCTGTGGAATCTCACTCGAGACTAACGAAACATGAAAACGACCACGTACCTTCTTCCCCTTTGCAGTGGCTTTATTCATTCGTGAATTCATTTTTTCCTTTTCGTCTGTCTGGCGTCAGCTCCTAACTTCTCTTGAACAGAGGACCAGAGCATCAACTTTCTTTTCTGATTTTATTCTGTGCATCACACGCGATGTTTGTTATCCAAGAACCAAAAACAAGCGCAGAAAAAGTGAGGCAAAGTGAGACAAATGTCCGCGTTTTGTCTTTTTTTTTCTTTTCTTTCCTTTAGACACGGAGACATCAAGTAACATAGCCTTCAGAAACCCTCATTTTATTCGTACGTGCATGTTAATATAAAACAGCATTAATACTCATACGAAATGTAAGTAGATATAACCGGATATTCATTTATGGGTGAGAATATATTTTCTTAGTGCACAGTCATATTAAGCATACAAGAACATCACATAAAATATGTGGTTAGGTATGACTGTGTATGCCCGCACGTGGACATATGGAAGTTGTGCACATATAGCAATCGATTAGGCCAGTGGTTCTTAACTTTTTTATTACCACGCCCCCTCTGAGAGTTGGTCCTTCCCTCCACGCCCCCCTTGCATCTATAAGTAAAATTCCCTCCCAGATTTAAAGGAAATTAAAAAAAAAAATAACTGGAAAGATAAAGGGTGTTTTTATTCTTAGGCCCAACGAATCTAACCAGCGTAGTAGACTACAGGAAACTAACGTTATAAGGCTACGATTCTTTTGCAATTTTTCGTAACTTCTGAATATTTAGTACCTCACTCTTGTTGAGAGAATAACAAATATAAACAGAGATTTTAAAATTTTTTCCTAGGGCTTGCGCTACCCCTAGGGGGCGGGGCGCGCCCCCCCCCCCATGTTGAGAACCACTGGATTAGGCGAAAGAAATGTTGGAAAGCGAGGAAATGAAGCCTCGTCCAAAGGCCGCTTCATGTCCCCTTCAGAAAATGTCGCCCACGCTTTGACTAGCCCGGCGTCCCGCCGCTTTCTAATTACACGGAAAGATGCTACAATCTCCGTCACGTGAAAGCTTCTTCTGTTCCATCTCTTATTGCCTGTTGCAAGCAGGAAGTGAAGGCAGAGCTGTTCATCCCAGAGGCGCCTCCTGGCTGCGACACATTTTCGCAATGTCCAGAGATTACTTTGTGATTATATCACAGTTTGTCGTACGTTGATGATGCTGTTTTGGATGGAGGTTTTAAAGAAACGCATGTTTGTATGTGTTTGTATTTATGTTTGTGTGTCTGTAATCAAGAGAGAGAGAGAGAGAGAGAGAGAGAGAGAGAGAGAGAGAGAGAGAGAGAGAGAGAGAGAGAGAGAGAGAGGCCAGTTGCTCTCTGGATATGACAGCTTGTCGGATTTCACGGTCCATAGACTCTTGGAGTCGTGTTTGTCTGTTATTTTCTGTCGTCTCCAACTCATTGCTCGTGTCTGTTCCTTGTCTGTTCCTCACTGTATGCGATTGTCTGTCTGTCTGTGTTTCTGGAACCCTACATTCCTCGCCTTGAACGTCTCTACGTGTAGATTCGTGACTCGTCTGATTAGACCTATATCGACGCCCTTTTTTAAGTTTTCTGTAAAATGAAAACTCTTGTGCTGGCTTTGTCTGTCCGTCCGCCCTCAGATCTTAAAAACTACTGAGGCTAGAGGGCTGCATATTGGTATGTTGATCGCCCATCCTCCAGGCATCAAACATACCAAATTGCAGCCCTCTAGCCTCAGTAGTTTTTTATTTTACTTGAGGTAAAGTTGGCCATAAGCGTGCATCTAGCACAGATATAGCACATGTAACGACCGGTCCGTGGTTAAAGGTTCATGAGCCGCGGCTCATACAGCATTGTACGGAGACCACCGAAAGATAGATCTATTTGCGGTGGAAATGATTATACGATGTACAGAAAACTCGATTGCGCTGAAGAAACTTTGGTGCATTTTTTACTAGTTAATATTTGTGTTTGCTTCAATTCATAGTATAGGTCTGCATGTAGCCTACGTGTGGCCCAATATTCGTACTCTGGCGCATTCGTAGGTTCACTTCATTTCAGGAGGCAATCGCCCCAGGCTGAGGTGAATGTTTTGTTAACTTTATTGTTGAGATCCTAACAGTGTTTTGTATCGAAACTTGGCAATTTGGTCCATTTGTTCAATGGAACGTGTGTATTACCTTCGAGAAAAATAAAAATGAAATAGATTCATATATAAAGAACAAATAAATAGATGAATGAATAAATTGTGACAACAGGATAAGCATAGAAATTCCAGTGACGAATTTTACGAATGAATTGTTCCAAGGCCCTCGTGAATAAAATCCAAACTCGGAAAGGACATTCCTTTCCCTGAGTCGCCTACCAAAAGCAGACATCATCAGTGACATTAGCAAATCGTTCCCTTGATTGTTCTACTTACATCCATACGCATTCACATATATACTGCCTCAAAATGGAAGACTGCCACATCTGCAAAAATACAAACCTGAGAAAAATGGTAGATACTCCCTTGCCTTCCAACTGATCGTGCAGATGCTGCAAACGGGACCCCCTAAATACTCGTGGAAAGCACTGAAGAATCATTCTGAAACTGCAGTCACTTGTGTATTAGTGTTTCACGAGCCCAACAGGTGTCATATCTCAATTTCGAAAATTTAGCAGATACTGCAGTTTTCCATTTGAGGGCAGTGTACTCTTATAATGCAGAGGTACCTCACACGAGGCGTAAGTTTTTGAGCAAGGGGAGAGAAAGCCCAAGGAATGGGCCGCAAGGGCGGAAAGAATATCTACCTCTCTTTATGTGAGGAAGCATCACACTTATTCTATCAGATTGCAAGGCTGCAAATTTTATTTTTTTATCATTTTTGTTTTTTTATTTTTTTTTTTTTCAATGTACACGAATGCTCTCTCTTACTGACTCACGCTCTTAGTCGGGCATACACGTTTACTCACTTTTGCATATGAATATTTACTGACCCATTCACAAGTATTTTACATTCACAAATACACACACATGTACAAGAGTCACACTTATGCACAGTGGTGTTACTCGCAGTCACATATAGATTACCCGCAGTGTCACTCGCAAATCTATAGCCCCGAGCCATACCACTTACCTTATTATATTATTATTATTATTATTATTATTATTATTATTATTATTATTATTATTATTATTATTATTGTAAGCATGCTTAATGAGAACGCACGATAATGTCCGGAGGTGAGAAGATGCAAAAGCGGACGTGAACTGATCATATGAAAAAACAAATGATAAATGCGCCGAAGAAACAGTTTTCTGTACAGCGTATAATGCTGTATGCAACTCCCAGCCGCAGCCCATGAAACTCTCATACGCGTCCCATGAAACTTTCACCCACGGCCCGGTGGTGGCCTGTGATGTTGGCACCTACAGCTGTACCCTTAAATAAAAAAAAAGTAACAAATGCTCCAAAGTTTCTTCAGCGCAATCGAGTTTCCTGTACATCGTACAATCAAGGCCACCGAAAATAGATCTATTTATCTAATAGATCAGTGGTCTCGGTATAATGCTATATGAGCCGCGACCTATGAAACTTTAACCACGGCCTTATGGTGGACTGTCCTACAGTGTTGCCAGATGGCTAACTTTAACCTTAAATAAAACAAAAAAACTACTGAGGCTAGAGGGCTGCAATTTGGTATGTCTGATGACTGGAGGGTGGATGATCAACACACCAATTTGCAGCCCTCTAGCCTCAGTAGTTTTCAAGATGTGAGGGCGGGCAGATAGACAGCCATCTCCATAATAGTTTTCTTTTACGGAAAACTAACACGAGAGAGAGAGAGAAAAAAAAAGAAAAATCCGAACGAAAGAACATGTGTGCTCAAAGACAAAACTTGCTCCCTTCGAACTCGTGTTGTTGCCGTAAGCGTCCGCAAAACTGATCCCTTGGAAATCGCGTGATTCAGCACCTGGGCACGAAACTCCCCTCCCGGGATTTTGGGTGATTCTCCATTTTATTAGAGTTTGTACATGGACGAGGCCGCCTGTCTTGAGCCCGGATTTGATGCTAATAAAACACAAGCAACAAACAGCTTCTTATGTTATCGTATGTGTGTGTGTGTGTGTGTGTGTGTGGGGAGCCTACCAGTATTTATATGACAGAGTGAAGAATCATCATATATGATCGCATACAGAAGTGACTGAGGAAATCAATAAAGTAAATAGTATATATATATATATATAAAATTCCTCCTGGGCCTCTGCAGGCTCATATGGGTATATATATATATATATATATATATATATATATATATATATATATATATATATATATATATATATATATATATATATAAAGACAAAATCCACGAATAAAAGACATGAAGTCGAAAGGCCTTGCAGTACTCCCATTTTCTCTTTCCTTCGTGGATTTTGTCTTTATTTATATATTCATCACGTTCCATATTTTCGTGATTCAGTAATACATATATATAAATATATATTTATATATATACATATTTGTCATAGTCACAATGCCCTCTTAGCTTTCGGAATTCTTCAGACTTTTTTGGATACGTTTGTCACTACAAAGCCTTAGATCCAAAATGCAAGAAAAATATGAAGTAATTTTGATGTCAGGAAGCAGGATTCGCACCCGCAATCAGAGTATCAGAAGTTCACTGAGTATTAGGCTTTTCAGTGACAAATGTATCCAAAAAGTGTGAAGATTTCTGGAAGCTAAGAGGGCATTGTGGGTATTACAATTACATATGCATATGTATACATATGTATATATATATATATATATATATATATATATATATATATATATATATATATACTGTACATATATACATACACACACACACACACACATATATATATATATATATATATATATCTGATTCACATCAGGATCGAACCCAGGTCTTCCAGTTGAAAGGCAAGGGTGCTGCCCACTAGGCCGTACAATTGAAAGACCTGGGTTTGATCCTGATGTGAGTCAGAAATTTATTTCTGTTCCACACGTGATTGTGTGTTGATTATTTCTATATATATATATATATATATATATATATATATATATATATATATATAATTTATATATATACATATATATATATATATATATATATATATATATATAATGTATTTGATAACACACTCATACGCGAACGCGCGTTCACACACACAAACACATCCACACGCAGGTAGACATATATGAGAGAGAGAGAGAGAGAGAGAGAGAGAGAGAGAGATTTATACGTTCCAACTTTATGGTCATACATGCAGTGCAGGAGCATCAAACGAGCAGGGTGCATAATTTATCCTCTTTCTGTCGGTGAACGCATTTACAAATACCTGTGCGCCTGCCTACACAAACACATCATATATATATATATATATATATATATATATATATATATATATATATATATATATATATATATATATATATATATATATTTATATATACATTTAGGTATGTATGTGTATATATGTATGTATATATATATATATATATATATATATATATATATATATTTATATATATATATATATATATATATATATATATATATATATATATAGGAACATTAAGCTACAAATATCGTTTCATATAGAATTCACTCGACCCTGGAATAACCTACACCGGAGGGGAATTTATAAGTGGTAAGCGTATCATTTCATTTATAAATTACCCTCCGGTGTATAGGTTATTCCGAGGTTGAGTGAATTTGATATTAAACGACATTTAATTTTGTAGCGTAATGTTTGTTTATATATATATATATATATATATATATATATATATATATATATATATATATATATATATATATATATATATATATATATATAACGAAAGTAATTGAATGGTTTACGGGAATTTTTGCAGACTCAGCAGGTCGAAATTCCACCAATGACGACATCAAATCAGACCTTATTCAGGAGAAAGTTAGAGGACAGTGTCAATTGACAGACAACTGTCGTAAGAGCAAGCAATGAATGATTAGAAGTCGATGATTTCGCAGCTGAACGGTCCTGCGAAAGGTGTTCCAGATCCCCTGCTTCGCTCCTTCGCCCTTGGGAGGTTTCTGTGACACAAAGATGGTTTTGCCGAATCCGCATCTTATCAGCTCCCATCCGCGATGATGGCGGGGGCCGTAAAAGGAGATGGATTTTCGGAGATGCGGGCGTGAAGAACTGGGCGGAAGGAGAATCACTCCACCTTGAAATCTCGCTGTTCCCAGATCAGACCATTTTCACACTTAGCAGTTAGGAGAGAGAGAGAGAGAGAGAGAGAGAGAGAGAGAGAGAGAGAGAGAGAGAGAGAGAGAGAGAACATGGACTCATATAGAGAACACAGTACTTAATGGGCTTAGTTCTCTCCTGAGACTGTCAGGTGCTCCCAGATCAGACCGTTTTCACAAGTGTTCCCAGATCAGACCATTTTCACACTTAGCAGTTAGGAGAGAGAGAGAGAGAGAGAGAGAGAGAGAGAGAGAGAGAGAGAGAGAGAGAGAACATGGACACATATAGAGAACACAGCACTTAATGGTTTTAGCTCCCTCCGGAGACTATCAAGGTATGTGTGCAGAACACAAAAGTTATATAACAATAAGATTTTACCTCTTGTTTGAGTACATTTTAGTCCTGTTTTGATTCCTGTCAGATTTCTCCAGTGCGGAATTGCATATAGGTATCATAATTTTTCCAGTCATTAACCGATTCTTTCTTGAGGCATTTCAGCGTCCGCATTTTCCCCGCGTGGGTGAAGAAAAGGGTGAAGAGTTTAATGGCCATAATGATTTGTTCATTCTTAGCCCACGCCCCTTTGTTTTGTCTAAAAGCTCAGCCAACAAAGTCCGTAACGGAACAACTGCACAACAACTCTTCTCCGACACAACATCGCATACCATTAACGGAGAGTTTTGTGCCCCGAAGTACAAAGTTAGAGAATGGGTTCCAAAGTCGTCAGGAAAGGAGAAACACATTCGGGGGAAAATGCAGCAGTGTACTCTGCCGAAATGTTGAATGTTCGAGTGAACTAACTCTCTTAATGTCCAGTCTTTCCCAGCTTCCCATTTGCCGCAATTTAAACTTACGGAAACTGGTATGAATTTTATAAACTGTAGATACCGTTTGGCAATGCTCCAAGTAGTACTTGTAGTTGAAGCGTCAGCAACCTAACTAACCTATCAGAACGGAAGTGACATATTATGCATGCTAAAGAGAGTCTTCTGAAGTACTACTTGGAGTTTCGTGCACCTTTGCCCAAATTTTCTGACTTAAAGTGTTGATTTGTATGGAGCAGTTTGTTTGTTAACTTATCTTGAAATCTTTATTTAAATCTTTATTATTTTATTCCCACTGGCATATCCTTTCTCACAAAGATACATTAATTTCTTCTCTGGAAGCCTGATTTTGTTATAAACAGACAGGTCGTCCAAGACTACTAAGATGAGGAATCCTTAATAATAAAATCCGAGTGGATCTTTCTTGTTTGTCCGTCCCGGGTGGGGGCTGGGTAGGTAGGGGTTCGGGAGGGTAGGGGAGACATGGCACATCCACCCTCCTCCTGCAAACCTGTTTGTCCGCCCTGGGTGGGGATTTGGGTAGGTAGGGGAGACATGACGGGCAGCGCCCGGTCCCAGCACAGCGGAGCACGCACCATCAAGCTCTTATGAAATATTTCATGCCCACTGCTGCTGCGGAAACAAGACTCCATTTTGCTGATATCAAAAACAGTGGTAATGTTTCTTTATCGACGAATAACTTAGAGTAAATCACAGTATCTGGACACACCAGCCTCATGTTTGCGATGCAAAAGGGCAAATCTGTTGGAATGCCGTGCCAAGAACATCGGATTTTATTTCCTGAAATACCTAAAGAAATGTAACAAAGAACGAGCATCACTATGATGATATTTTGCTTAATAGGTTTCCACATAAAATGTCCATATGCCGAAAAATAAAGAATTAAGTCAAGGAAAGAGGACGTTTTATACAGAACTTGCAAATATTAAGAAGTGACGGAATGACCGAAAGCGTAAGTTAACCACCCAGCTTCTTCATTTATCATACACGAGAGTCGACGTCACAACCTGACCTAACATGGCCAAATTTGACCCCTGAGAAGACCATAGTAGAGGAAGATACATCTGTCAGGCAAACAAAAAACAACTGAATAGACAAATCAGCCTAAAAATTGGTAAAATATTCAGAAGAGGAGGCCGTTGGCCGTCCGTAACTGCCCCAGAAATAATAAGTAGAAGCAGCAGCAGCAGTCGGTGAAATATAAAGGCGATCCCACGCCTGGCGCTCACCGCCATCGCGGGAGATTTGATCCTCTTTCTGCATGTTTGATGAGCATCTCCAGAGCTCCGGGAATATAGCAGTCTGATTCTCTTTTACGGCCGCGGTTCTGAACCAGAAAAGGGTCTATTATGGGCCTCGGATATAAGATACCCTTAGCGGTGGAAAATGCATATTGGAACGCGAGGTGATACTCGCCTCTACTTCCACGCAACCCATAAGCGTGGGAAAAGGAAAAAAAGGTGCTGTTCAAATAGCGAAATATTTATCTCGCAGTTCTTCCTTTTGAGCTCTGTAATAACAGGCAGGAATTTCTTCTTCCGGTGAGTGGCTGTTTCTTTTTTGTGTGCAAGGAACTGCTACACAAATTTAACACCAAATTAAACTTACATATTTATTGTCCTGCTGTATAAAATTTATGGGTTTCAGTTTACAACTGATTTGATCCAGTTTTATCTTTTTCCATTACTAGCAGAGAGCTACAAATACCCCTAATGTCGGATTCGCTTAATCTCGGGAATAACTTATACCTAAGGGGATTATATATGATACGTGTATCTGTCCTGGTCAGGTCCAGGACATACGCAACAGGGACTTCCCCATCCAACTCATCCAGGGTAAATGTACATCTCCTCTATAATTCCTTTTGGGTGCAAGTTAATCCCAAGGTAAAGAGAATTCGATACCAAGGGATATTCATCGGTGTCTCTGAGATTCACGAGAATCATTGACAACTCATTCATATTTGTCTCCATTTTTTTACCTCTCGTGGGGCCACCAGACGATTTCTTTGTCCTCGATAAATTTAAGCTCGCAAGAATGATTTCTTTAGCTTCTATTTCCCCCCCGAGTTCGTATAAATCCATTTGCTGAATGTTCTTCCCGGATGTGGAGCGCCTAGCGAGCCACCAGCCCTTGTGATCGTCAATATGAGAGCAAGACTTACTCGTCTGCACTTCCGGAAGTCGCTGTGTCGACAAGGGCCTGTGATGGGAAGCGATGAAAGTCTTAGTTCGGGTCGCCGGGTGGTGGTTCCTCCCCCCCCCCCCCCAACAGGGAATTGCTTTGTGCTCTGTCCATTATCGTTGACAGATCCAAGTCAACTGCTCGTGAAGAATCAAAACCCATTTTTTGCTATATTTTACTTGCTCTGAGACTGAGACTGAGGATCTCACAGACATTTTCAATTCTATGGCTACACACTGCGTAACTGAATCTGGCATAATTATGGTAATTTTCTTTGTATTATTTATGACGTGGATCCTTTTAGTTCGGTTATTTTAAATATCTGGGAAGATTTAATGAAATTTACTAATGTTTATTTTGTCAAGCCAGAGGAGTGGAACTCAAGGAGTGGTATTCGTCCAACCCTATCAGTTTTTAAGATTTCTGTAAAAGAAAACTATTGTGCCGGCTTTGTCTGTCCGTCCGCACTTTTCCTGCCCGCCCTCAGATATTAAAAACTACTGAGGCCAGAGGGCTGCAAATTGGTATGTTGATCATCCACCCTCCAATCATCAAACATACCAAATTGCAGCCCTCTAGCCTCAGTAGTTTTTATTTTATTTAAGGTTAGAGTTTGACATGATCGTGCTTCTGGCAACGATATAGGATAGGCCACCACCGGGTCGTGGTTAAAGATTCACGGGCCGCAGCTCATACAGCATTATACCGAGACCACGGAAAGATAGATCCATTTTCGGTGGCCTTGAGTAGGCTATACGCTGTAGCAGCTGTACAGAAAACTCCAATGCGCCGAAGGCATTTTTTTACTTGTTGAAGCTGTGTCCGATTTAAGAGAGTACTGGAATTCACTTTTCTAGAATTAAAGTTCAGGGCACGCCTTTGTGAAAGGCGATATTTATTATAATTAAAACTCTCCTTACTTACGGATTTTCCAGCGCCCTGATATATACTGAAGCCAAATTTATTACAGACTCATAATAGATTATAGTCCAATGTACAACATTCGTGGATGAACTGTCAGCTAAAAGTACCCACTGGAATCGGGGTAAATTTCAAAACCGTGTTAATTTGGATGTATAACACAAACTTCCCCGTGTGTGCACGTAAACACAGGCATTTGCTGATGCGTCTCTCTCTCTCTCTCTCTCTCTCTCTCTCTCTCTCTCTCTATATATATATATATATATATATATATATATATATATATATATTCTTCTTCTTCATATATACATATATATATATATATATATATATATATATATATATATATATATATATATACATACATACATACATATACATAATCAAGTGTTATATCTCAGTACTCGTATGATTGGGTACAGATGAAAAGTACGTATTATCGACATATACTGATATGCTTCCGGGTAAGGCAACCTGAGGAAAATTCATAAAGATAATTGATGTTTGTTTTCTTCGAGTCTGTACAAACTTCCATTTGGGGCAAAATCTTCTTTTCTCTTTTCCATTTTCCTATTTTCTTCATCCATTTTGACTCGACTCTTTGGGCATATGGTTATACCCCCTTAGGGGCGGCAGTGCCGTCAGTGCACCTCATGCGGTATACCGTAGACATTAGGCTACTTAAGGTTTTTTCCAGCGTGCCTTCGGTCCCTAGCTGCTATAACCCCTTTCAGTCTTTTTGCTGTACCTCCTTTCATATTCTTTTTCTTCCATCTAACAACTGATTCTTAGTGAAACTGCGAGGTTTCCCTCCCGTTACGCCTTTCAGACTTCTTACTGTCAATTTCCATTTCAGCGCTGAATGAGTTCATAGGTCCCAGCGCTTGGCCTGCGGCCTAAATTCTGTATCCAACTCCATTCAGTTCTATATGATTAAACATTATGAGTTCCACTGATTTTCGATCGTCACAGCAAGCAGTGAAGACGCAGCTCCGGCGTCGCTTAGCGCCTGCGCGAGGAAAATTGCGCTGTTCTCCCCAGCAGCCTTCGCTTGCAAGTCTTCACTCCTTTATTGGTGAAGTTTGACAGAACTTAAACATTCGTCTTCGGCATAATTACCACCTTCTTGAATGTTATATATTGATCTTTGACTCTCTCTCTCTCTCTCTCTCTCTCTCTCTCTCTCTCTCTCTCTCTGCCTTCCAGAGATGCGATAATTCAGTGTGGACGTCAGTGTGTTTCTTTTCCTTCGGTTTGATAATAATAATAATAATAATAATAATAATAATAACTTTCCATTTATAATCCCATCTTTAAGTTAAAGTTATTGCAGAGCAGTTTGTGGGATGAAAAGCAAAGATGCAATGAATGGATTCTGACTCGCGCTGCTGTGATACTGAAAACATTACACTCGCTAGTTGAGTTCCTCGTGCCCAAGATGGCTCGGCCTTTGCTGAAAGTCAAATAGAAGAGAATAACAGGTGGTATAATAATTCCGCCGGTACTATTACGTGTGTCCTTATTTAGATTCCGTTCAGTACTGGAGTACCTTTCAAGGGAAGACACGTCTGCGCGTTGTGTACTGTATATTCCCCGTAGGGGGTTAGTGCCGTTAGTGGCCCTCACGCGGTCCACTGTAGGCATTACTTAAGGTTCTTTGCAGCGTCCCTTCCTTAGGCCCCTAGCTGCTATAACCCCTTTCATTCCTTTTACTGTACCTCCATTCACATTCTCTCTCTCCCGTCGTACTATCTACCCTCTCCTAAAAGCACTGTGAGGTTTTCCTCCTGTTACACCTTACAAGCCTTTCCACCCTCAGTTTCCTGTTCTGAGCTGAATGACCTCATAGGTCCCAGTGCTTGGCCTTTGGGCTAAATTCTATATAAATCCGGGTGGATCTTTCTTGTTTGTCCGCCTCGGGTGGGGGCGGGGTTGGTAGGGGATCGGGAGGGTAGGGGAGACATGACACATCCACCCTCCTCCTGGAAACCTGTTTGCCCGCCTCGGTTGGGGCGGGGTAGGTAGGGGATTGGGAGGGTAGGGGAGACATGATACATCCACCCTCCTCCTGCAAACCTGTTTGTCCGCCTCGGGTGGGGGCAGGGTAGGTAGGGGAACATGATGAGCAGCGCCGGGTTCCAGCGCAGCGTAGCGCGCGCCATCAGGCTCGTAATTATATAATGATAATAATGTGCAATTGGATATCGAAGCTTCATCAGTGAAAAGGTTTTGATAATGGCCCTTTCACTGTTCTGGATTTTATGTTTCATAAGGATTTGCTTCCAACAAATCCACTTTTCTTTTGGAGGAAATGACACCCTGCCTGAAAGTGCGCGATTTTGGACGGTGACTGTCACCTTTTTTTTCTGTCAATTTTCATGATGGGAGTGGTTCAAAGGAGTGACGTGTCAAAGGAGTGACATAACAAAGGAGTGACATATCAAAGGAGTGACACCTCAGATATAGATTTCAAGGGAGTGACATGTCATAGGAGTGACATTTCATAGTAGTGGCATGTCATAAGAGTGACATAAGAAAGGAGTGACACCTCAGATATAAATTTCAAAGGAGTGACATAACAAAGGAATGAAACCTCATATAAGCTTCAAAAGAGTGACAACCATCCAGACATATCACCAGTATTTAAAATATGTTAAAAATTCAGCGATTGTAGTTTTTTTAAATAAAATCTTAAAATCTTAATGATTTAATCCTTTTTATTATTTTTTGGTTACTTTGTCACTTCATCGTTATGTCACTCCAATAAAATGTCACTCCTTTGATATGCCACTCCTTTGTTGTCACTCCTTTGTTTTGTCACTCCTTCGTTACAGACCCTCCTTGATAACTTCCTGAAGGATTTATATATATATATATATATATATATATATATATATATATATATATATATATATATATATATATATATATATATATATATATATATATATATATATGAGGCAAGCACGATGTACCTGTAATATCACTTTCTAAGATTCAGTACTTTTACTATTACTAATGATAGGCATAATGATAAAAAAAAATCCTTACTATTACAAATATCGTGAATGCATGTCATGCTATGAAAAAAAATGATGTACCGTATTTGCCGGAGTATAAGACGTACCCCTATTTTACACGGATATTTTGTGGGAAAAAAAAATGTAGTATGTTTCATCATACATTTATTGAAAGACATTTTAAAGTGATTTTGTAAGGAAAAATGAATGATTTTCTTTAGGGAGAAATGAATGATTCTGTGCAGGAAATACAATATTGCGAGAGTATACTAGAATAAAGTATGAAATCATTGGTAAATTTATACTCACCTTTAAAGGAAACTAAATTAAATTTATAAATAAACAACGTTTATGTGTTACCGTGACAGGCCACCAGGGCGGCGCTATGATTTTGTTGACGTCCACTCATTGTAAATGGCTGACGTCCGCAGTACGGCGCATTGGACGCGCGGCAGTTTTTTGATACATTTAAAAAAAAAAACGCGTCTAATACGCCGGCAAATATGGTAAATAGGTCAAAATGACTTGTCATTAAATGTTTCTTTTTTTCTTACAGATTTAAGATTTCAAATTAATCTTTATTCTTGAAATTCTCTATCTGTCTCTCTCAATTTGTTAGTCACCACAGGTACCATACCCTACACTTACAGTATAGCCTATACTCAAATACTTGCATAACTGTGTGTTGGCGACATACTAATGAATCTGCAAAAAAAAAAAAAAAAAGAAATAAGATCTGTTCTACACGCCAGCATGAAAATCATAGACTCTAAAAGAGGGGGGGGATTTTTTTTTTTAGAGAGAGATTTATATATATTTTTTCATTTTTTGAGAGATTTATCTTCCCAATCAGAAGACCGCCATCTCTCGCGGCTCTGTTGTCAAGGACAATACAGGTATTGACAACGCACAAATTCGTATTCTTGGAAAGGACCGTGACGGGCAAGTTCTCATTATATCATGCCGTTTTTTTTATTTTTTTTATTTTACTTCTGTGAACGTGATCTACCAATGGCTTACCTTAGACACAACTTATCGAGAACAAAACACAACGGTGGATGGTGTGGTAACTCCGAACAGAAGAGGATCATTAAATAATCATTCTGCTGCGATCACGGAATTCTTCGCGACCATTAAAAAAAAAAAAAACGCTTCTTTTTTAAAACAAAAGAAAGAAAGGAAGGAAGGAATGAAGGAAGATGGCCAAACGAGGAAGGCGCGTAAGAATATTCATGAACTCACCTTCAAGGTTGTTGTATACCGCTTACTTAACGTGGCAAGAATAAGCAAGTAAAAAATGCGCCGAGGTTTCTTGGGCGCAATCGAGTTTTCTCTACAGCCGTTAGAGCGTATAATCAAGGTCACCGAAAATTGATCTATCTTTCGGTGGTCTCGGTATGATGCTGTATGAGCCGCGGGCCCATGAAACTTTAAGCACGGGCCGGTGGTGGCCTGGCCTGTATCGTTGCCAGAAGCACGATTATGGCTAAATTTAACCTTAAATAAAATAAAAACTGCTGAGGCTACAGGACTGCAATTTGGTATGTTTGATGATTGGAGGGTAGATGATCAACATAGCAATTTGCAGCCCTCTAAGTTTTTAAGATCTGAGGGCGGACAGAATAAAGTGCTGTGTACGTGTGTGTGTATGTATAATATGAAAATTGGTACCCCCTAAAATTTTTCTGGATCCGCTAGTGCCTGCTGTACTCAGAATAAGTAAAAGGTCTGGAAGAAAAAGCGGGAGGGGGAGAGAGAGAGCTAAAGTAACTGCGTTCCATGTTCGCCAGAGAACTGGGTTAAGAATAATATCGAAGATCTTGGAGAGGAACATGACACACTGAAACTAAAGCTATCTCTTGGGGGCAAACCATGACCTATCATATATTTTATGAATGTTTTGAGCGAGGGTGTGTTTTTGATGAGAGAATTTCTTCATTGTTTTTACAATTAGGATTCAAGGCTTGCAGTGGAAAGCGCATTGTATAAAAAAAGAATAGAATTCGAGAACTGAAGAGGTCATTGTTGTTGTTTGAGAATGCGTGGCTCTGGCATTGGTGTGACCAGCAGATTGTGTGTCATGTGACACATTTTTTTAGGAGACAATATTGTTTTGAGTTTTTTAAAGGCTTGTGGTGTTTATGAAACTGTCTTATAGTTTTATACAGATATGTCTTTTTTTTTATCTTATTTATGACAGTGTCAATTCCATCAGAAATTAGATCTCTTCGATTTTACCTTTTTAAAGAATAGAATTCGAGAACTGAAGAGGTCATTGTTGTTATTTGAGAATGCGTGGTTCTGGCATTGGTGTGACCAGCAGATTCTGTGTCATGTGACACATTTTTTTTAGGAGACAATATTGTTTTGAGTTTTTTAAAGGCTTGTGGTGTTTATGAAACTGTCTTATAGTTTTATATACATATGTCTTTTTTTTTTATCTTATTTATGGCAGTGTTAATTCCATCAGAAATTAGATCTCTTCGATTTTACTTTTTTAAAGAATAGAATTCGAGAACTGAAGAGGTCATTGTTGTTATTTGAGAATGCGTGGCTCTGGCATTGGTGTGACCAGCAGATTGTGTGTCATGTGACACATTTTTTTAGGAGACAATATTGTTTTGAGTTTTTTAAAGGCTTGTGGTGTTTATGAAACTGTCTTATAGTTTTATACAGATATGTCTTTTTTTTTATCTTATTTATGACAGTGTCAATTCCATCAGAAATTAGATCTCTTCGATTTTACCTTTTTAAGGAATAGAATTCGAGAACTGAAGAGGTCATTGTTGTTATTTGAGAATGCGTGGCTCTGGCATTGGTGTGACCAGCAGATTCTGTGTCATGTGACACATTTTTTCAGGAGACAATATTGTTTTGAGTTTTTTAAAGGCTTGTGGTGTTTATGAAACTGTCTTATAGTTTTATATACATATGTCTCTTTTTTATCTTATTTATGACAGTGTTAATTCCATCAGACATTAGATCTCTTCGATTTTACCTTTTTTTAACTTTGACTTTTAGAATGTCTTATAGACTCGTTATTTGTATCATTTCCATTTTCATTCGTTCTCATCATAGCGCTGAATGACCCTATGGGTCGCAGCGCTTGCCTAAATCGCATATTCCATTCCATTCATTATAAATTGGTTCGGTGTGGAGTGGTAACCCTGAAATGGACCCGATGAAGTGAAGCGTAGCAAACGACATCGATGAGACTGAACCTGAACGAGATAACAAAGAAATAGACATGTTCAGGTATTATGGTCCATTGCAGTACTGTTGTAACTTGCACCTTGGACAGTAATTAGTTTGGGAATCAAGTTGTTTTAAGGTCTATAACTTAAGCCTGACGATGCTCTGAATGTCTGTCACCGGTGATCACTTTGAGTCAGGCCAGCGACGACTGCAAAGAGCTTTTTAATGAGCGATTCGCAAGCCCAAGAGAAGCCGCAGAATAGCCTTGATGACTATTGCAGCATCATCCATCTGGTCAGTCGTGAGAACGTATAGTGCTCGTCCAGTTTGTTTTATGTGTGTGCGTGTGCTTGTGTGTGCGAACAAGTGATACATGAGATTTCACCTGCACAGGTTATTTCTGAATTCTTCTTGATAGTTAGCACGCTGACGGTACCATGATTTTTCTTGCAAAAGTCATGATATGAAAGTATTTCATTCGTCATGAAGATAGAGCCAAGATCCCGTTGATTTCATCAATCGGCGCCAGAATTCGAGCCATAGAACTAGTGGAGTTTCTTTAAGCCTCTTCCAGATATCAACAGTAAACAAGTAAAAAATGCGCCGAAGTTTCTTCGTGACAATCGAGTTTTCTGTACAGACGCTACAGCGTATAATGAAGGCCGCCGAAAATAGATCTATCTTTCGATGGTCTCGGTATAGTGCTGTATGAGCCGCGGCCCGTGAAAGTTTAACCACGGCCCGTTGATGGCCTATCCTATATCGTTGCCAGAAGCACGATTATGGCTAACTTCAACCTGAAATAAAATAAAAACTACTGAGGCTGGAGGGCTGCAATTTGGTGTGCTTGATGACTGGAGGGTGGATGATCGACATACCAATTTGCAGCCCTCTAGCCTCAGTAGTTTTTAAGATCTGAGGGCGGACAGAAAAAAGTGTTTACGGATAAAAAAAGACATTCAGAAATATTTAAAGTAAATAAATGATTTTAAAGGAATTTAATCACTTTACCGAATGAGTCTCATGCGGCGGGGTTTAAAAGTCAGTTATTATTTCAGCAGATGAAACCTATTCCCATGGAACAAGCACACCAAAGGGGCCACTGACTTGAAATTCCTTAAGCTTCCAAAGAATGTTGGTTTCAACCTCCCACCGCAGCAAACCCCATGCAGCAGTAACTGATCGTGATACAGAGCCAGTGATTTTTCAACGCCCTGGGGGAGACGCGAACCCGCGACATCCGAGTGACATTCCACCACACTAACTAACTACTATACCAGCGGACCAGCTTAGAAGTGAAAGTTACATTACTCGCACGCGACATGATTATAACCCCAAGTTATCCACAGCATAACTGCCATTATAATCATTCAGAGAAAAATTCCTTTCGACCAGTTCCAGATTGAATTTGCTCTATATTTTTCTTGACACTGTCATGAATTATTGCGGAATTTGTAAGGTTACAAGCAGACTGTATCTAAAAACGTGTCAGTTAAGGAGATGATTTTTAATATCAGGCCAAATTTAGATGTTACACCGCACAGAGAAAATAAAAATTTATTGAAAAGGAGTCATGCAATAAAAGCTAAATTGAGTGGAAATTCGTAACATTAAGCAAGACTGCAGGAAAGAATAAAAATAAAAAAAATTTGAAGTTACGATAAAATTGAGAGAAAAATGTTTGGCTTTCTCAGTGTGACGTCGTGAAAACACGCGAGGTGAAGCTTGTTCTAATCGAAAATCCGTAGAAATTGTTAAGTGAGAAGTAGAAGACATGTACGGGTATATTATACAAGTTTTTGGATAAATTATATATGACAGGGATAGGGAGATTCCTCTCTCTCTCTCTCTCCCTAGTGAAAAATCCTACTGAACTTGGCCTCCACCTTTGCAATATTAATCACAAATTCTCTCTCTCTCTCTCTCTCTCTCTCTCTCTCAAGTTAAAAATCCAACTGAACTTGGCCTCCACCTTTGCAATAAAATCACAAATTCTCTCTCTCTCTCTCTCTCTCTCTCTCTCTCTCTCTCTCTCTCTCTCTCTCTCTCTCTCTCTCTCTCAAGTGAAAAATCCAACAGAACTTGGCCTCTAATTTTACAATAGTAATCACAGATTCTCTCTCTCTCTCTCTCAAATGAAAAATCCAACAGAACTTGGCCTCCAACTTTGCAATATTAATCACAAATTCTCTCTCTCTCTCTCTCTCTCTCTCTCTCTCTCTCTCTCTCTCTCTCTCTCTCTCTCTCTCATTATTTGTGAATAATATTATAGCAAAGTTGGAGGCTAAGTTCAGTTGGATTTTTCTCTTGGGAGAGAGAGAGAGAGAGAGAGGGAGAGGAATCTCCCTATCCCTGTCATATGTAATTTATCCAAAAACTTGTGATCTCTCATCGCATGAATCATCTCGCAAGAAGGCGAGGAAGCCTGAGGTGAGCGTTAAGCGCACAACTTTCTAGCTTGGAAGTGAAAGTTGTGAGTGATGGTCGTCAGCAGATTATTAAAGATCGTCCTGCAGCTCTGTTTGCTTTACTACAGCATATGTATGCACAGCATGTTAGCATGTTGTCCATACACGCGTGTATGATATTGTTAAATGCATAAGATTTCGTACGCGCGAAACCCAAGTGTGAATTTGTAGAGAGAAATTTGGTCGTACGGCTGACAGCAACGTTTTGTCAACCGTTAGCCTGGTTTCAGCGGGCAGCGAAGAAACACTTGAGAGCTGGAATTGCTGTACCTTTGAGGATGTCATTTTCACGTTCATGAAATATTTCTTACCTTTCGCAACGCTTGCGCTGGGCCTCAGCTCATGGAGAAGTTTATAAATAAATTAAATAAATAAATAAATATATATATATATATATATATATATATATATATATATATAGATAGATAGATAGATAGCAGGATTGCTTTGAAATATTGTAAGGCATTGTTAAGTGTAACAAGCGCTGTTGTCAGACTTCCACGTTTCCGGGAGTTTATTATTATATCTTACCGTTAAGCAGCTTAGAAGTTCTCTACAGTACAGTGACCTCCCAACCATTCCAGAGTAATCTATTTAACATGGTATAGATTCTAGGCGATAAGAATTGATGCTTTTGTTCAACAGTGCAGTTGCATCTATAAATCTGTTTACATACTCGTACGGCTTCACGCGCGGATACACACACACACACATATATATACATTATATATCTAATAGAAGGAACCCATAAAAACGCCAGAAGGTAGAAAGTAATTGCTACATTTCAGAGACCAAACTGTCTTCCTCTACTGGCAAGTATACTTGCTATTAGAGGGAGAAACTTTGGTCTTTGAAATATAGCAATTGCTTTCTACTTTTTGGCGTTTTTATGGGTTTCTTCTACTAGAAGGATTTCTGTTTTATATAACAGAAAATATTTCATAGTCATACATTATAATGTATATTATATATATATATATATATATATATATATATATATATATATATATATATATATTTTATCACCAAACGCCTTTTTCTCCCTTTTGAGTAATGGTGACTGATAGTTACATTCTTACGGCTTCTTAGCATTAAATATTAATGGGTAGGTTGCTAGCCTCACGCTCTTTCTAATGACCACAGCAGATGCTTTACAAATTTACAAAGGGGTAGATTTGTGAGCTAAAGTCTGGGAGAGAGAGAGAGAGAGAGAGAGAGAGAGAGAGAGAGAGAGAGAGAGAGAGAGAGAGAGATAGAGAGAGAACTAAGCGACCGCAATTATCAGCCGGGTGATTATTCATTTCCGTAATGATGGAGTCCTCAGGGGCATAATAGTGTCATGCCCTAATACCAAATTGAACAAAAAAAAAAAAAGCAAACATAAGAAGATGAGCTCTAATGACACTCGGAACAAACAGTGAATTGAATATACTGTAGAATTTAGGCCAAAAGCCAAGCGCCGGGTCTTTTGAGGCCACTCAGCGCTGAAGCGGAAATTGACAGTAGAATGTTTGAAAGGCGTAACAGGAGGAAAACCTCAAAGCAGTTGCCACTATGAATCAGTTGTTAGGAGAGGGTGGAAAGTAAGATGGAAGACAGAGAATATGAAAGGAGGTACAGTAATAGAAACGAAAGGGGTTGCAGGTAGGGACCGAATGCACGCTGCAACGAGCCTTAAGTAATGCCTACAGTTCACCGTATGAGATGCACTGACGGTACTACCCCTTACGGGGGGCGTTGCCATAAAGGATCGACAACAACAGTGCATCGTAAAAAGGGTGATGCTGTAATGTTCCGGTTGGAATAATATGAATTATAAGTATCCAGATATTTTGGGGTGGGTTAAAACTTCCGGCACGGTGGCTTCAACTACGTATTGAGAGAGAGAGAGAGACTACAATACCAGTAGGCTATTTGTCAGAGAAATAGCTTTTTTAAATTAAATTTTCGTTGCATCCATTAAGTCAGTTAATATAATTTCGATGGCAGAAATCACATTTACGGTAGTAAATATTGATATGATATATACACACATTATTATCATGTGTTCAATTCTTACTTCTTAATTCTTACACCGTTACTCTCTGTGTACCATGATTTGCCCGGAAAAAATTTCATTCGTTTTAGTGTGCACTACTTACTAGGTGATTAAAACACTCATCACTTGTAGAATGTTTTGAATTAAATGATTGAATAGACCAGTGTCCGTGCTTATATTTCATGTGCAACCTTTTTTTGGCTCTGCTTTTGCTAGCCACTTCCGGGTGGCTTAACTTAATCAGGGGACGCTGATTATTTCTTTTACATCAGCTAAAGGCATTTCAAAGCTATTGAAATAAAACTCGGAAAGAGAAATATCAGTTCTGAAAGGACAGCAGACGAAAAAAGGTTAATTTCCAGTGTTCAGTAGCATTTTTCTTTATATATATATATATATATATATATATATATATATATATATATAAAGAGAGAGAGAGAGAGAGAGAGAGAGAGAGCACCGGTACCCATAGCGGTGCCAGAAGTACGAATATGGCTAACTGTAACCGTAAATAAAATAAAAATTGCTGAGGCTAGACGGCTGCAATTTGGTATGTTTGATGATTAGAGGTTTCTTTGAGAGAGAGAGAGAGAGGGCACCGGTACCTATAGCGGTACCAGAAGTACGATTGTGGCTAACTTTGACCGTAAATAAAATAAAAATTACTGAGGCTAGATGATTACCAAAGGATGGATGATCAACATACCAATTTGCAGCCCTCTAGCCTCAGGGGTTTTTAAGATCCGAGGGCGGACGGACAGACAAAGCCGGCACAATAGTTTTCTTTTACAGAAAACTAAAACTCTTCGAAAGTAACAATATTTCCCTTGAATGGGGCATCCCTCCTTGTCCCATTCCCCCTGCCATGATCCGCAGTCCCTCTGCAAATTATTGAAAGGATGAACAAACGCAATGGAATATTTTTTCCCCTAGAGTTTAGCGTAACGTAATATGAACATGGACCCCAAAAATAGGGACCAATGGAATGTCAGCCTAATGTGTGCAAGAGAGTGACCATTTTATGTAATATATCACTTTTTTTTTTTTTGCTGGGCCTTGACAGATTCCGGATATTGAACTGCTTGTCGGGGAAGACCTGGGAATGACTGATCGTGTTGCAGACCACATATTGTGTCCAGAGGCCTGCCCTGACTAACCGTTTAGCGGTATTTATACTGCCGGTTTTATTCACGAAACAACAGGGCAGTTTTTTTTTTCTTCTATTGTAGCTTTATTTCAGGAAATCAGGTTTCACAAACATTCGCAATTCGGGTCAAACCTTTGTCTTGAATTATTAGGTCAGTGATGAATGGCTTTCGTGATTGGAAGCATATGCACTGACTGGTGGCTTTACGGTTGTTATTCATAAAAGGTGCAGTTGCCACAGCCCCTTTAGTTTACTTTTGCCTGCTCCTCATTTTCACACCAGTTAAAACTGTCTACAACCTTCACAACCTCCACTGCCACTGATCGCACGCTATCTCAGCCTACTTGTACTTAATCATTGATCAAAATCTAATCATTTTTGGAAATTTCAATTGCGTCTGAAAGAGGAAACAATAATATTTTGGTGAATGGATTAACATAGAGAAAAGGCCCCAAAAATTGCGAAAAACAGTCCAGGTTCTTCTGTGCTTACTGGGAGAGCAAAACTTTTGTTATATCAACGGTTGATTGAATAGTTACCGGTTGCTTAAGAGGGGGTATGAAATATGGTTGCCTGCGTTTTGTCACTGAAGGAAAAAGCAACAAAAAAGGATTCAGTTTACACTATATATTTCAAGGTATTCTTTCCGCCGCCGTTCCTAGGCGACGAGCAATGAGACAAACTGGCAGCTTGACCTGGGTAGCAGAAGCAACAAACATGTATACGAACAGACAGAGAGGGTTTGGGAAGGGAAGAGGCGGGTGGGGGCGGGGGGGTTGCGCCGCCATGAGAAGATGATGTACGTAAACATCAACAGGAACTGATCACAAAGTAAGAAGAGCCTGTGCTGGCGCAAGGCCAGGTTTATCAAAAGAACAACAACGACAGGAATGATAGCAAAGAACTGCTCCGGCAGCAACAAACAAATTGGCGAGAGGAAAAGACCGTTGGCCGATGCTGATTTGACAGAAAGTCACACGATTATGACAGCTTGATAACAAATGACTCAACTGATGAGGATGTGGACCCAACCTCAGAGGTTCCCTCCCGATCCTCCCACACTGCTGCAGTGACCTCTTTAGAGAATCTCTCATACGCTATCCCTCTCGTTACGCCGGCTCTGCCGCGCCTTCTGGTGGAATGCTTCTTTTTGGTTTTCTGTAAAAGAAAACGATTGTGCCGGCTCTGTCTGTCCGTCCGTCCGCTCTTTTTTCTGTCCGCATTTTTTCTCTCCGCCCTCGGATCTTAAAAACTACTGAGGCTAGAGGGCTGCTAATTGGCATGTTGATCCTCCACCCTCCAATCATCAAACATACCAAATTGCAGCCCTCTAGCCTCAGCAATTTTTATTTTATATATGATTAAATTTAATCGTGCTTCTGGGAACGATATAGGACAAGACACCACCGGGCGTTGGTTAAAGTTTCATGGGCCGCGCCTCATACAGCATTATACCGAGACCACCGAAAGATTGACCTACATCTGGTGGCCTTGATTATGCGCTGTAGCGGCTGTACAGAAAACTCGATTGCGCCGAAGAAACTTTGGCGCATTTTTTACTCGTTTCACGCATCTGAGATGAAAATGATGGAAAGTAAGGACGCAGGAGACATAGATAACGTCCGGTGGTGGCCTGTGTTGCTGGTACCTATAGCGGTGCCAGAAGCACGATCATGGCTAACTTTATAACCTTAAATAAAATAAAAATTACTGAGGCTCCCTATATCGTTGCCTGACGCACTATCATGGCTACCTTTAACCTTAAATAAAATCAAAATTACTGAGGCTAGAGGGCTGCAATTTGGTATGTTTTGATGATTGGAGGGTGGATGATCAACATACCAATTTGCAGCCCATCAGCCTCAGTAGTTTTTAAGATATGAGGGCGGACAGAAAAAGTGCGGACGGACGTACAAATAGCCATCTCAACAGTTTCTTATACAGAAAACTAAAAATCTAAGACTCCATTGAGCGTAGAATAGCAGAATTAAAAGGCATCTGAAAAGTTGGTTTGAGAACAGCGTATAACAGACAGAATAGCGCCAAAGTGATGTCATATATAACTACAGCAGACTTGCAAAAATGCAAAAACGTGAAATAAGCAGTGAGGTGGAGTGTTGGTGATCCTGAATACAAGAACCTGGGAGAAATCAGTCATGATAGCAAAAGGGTACGATTTCCAGAAACTCTTGTTTCTAAAAGACTGGTTTTGGAGTTATAGTTTTGCGGAGAAGAAACATTAAATAGCTTGTACGGAATTTGCTTGTAGCCGAATGTAGAATATAAAGGGAATAAAGAGACTGATATAACAATGTAGGAACTGGTCCAATACTAACATATAATCATAGGAACTGGACTAATACTACCATATGACCATAGGAACTAGTCTGATACTACTGTACAATAGAAACGAACTTGTTGAACGTCTTTTTTTCCGAACTCTGTTTCACAGAACAGGAAAAAGTACTCCTTTGGAAAAGATAAAGCAGTCAGTATTCTAAAAAGATTGATAAAAAAGAATAGGAAAAGAGATGCGTCAAGGTGTGAGAGTGTGTCAGTGTGCTGAACAGTCATAAAAGTATCACCAGGCAGTTTCACTGGTCGAGCCAGAGCAATCACCTTGCGTGTCCGCCCTTCGCCCTTTGAATTATTCATAGGCTGTGGATAGTCTGCACCTCGCTTTGTTAGGGAATGTGTCTTGGCGTTTTCCGAGTAACAAATACTGGTTAGATTTTGTAGTGAACTTGTGGGATTTACTTGAAACGGAAATAGGAGGCGGGTGGTGGAAATAGAGAACAGCATAAGGGAACACCCGTGAAGAATCCCCGTAAAGGAGGGGTAATGCCGTCAGTGCACCTCGTGAGGTGCACTGTAGGCATTACTTAGAGTTCTTTGCATCATGCCATCGGCCCCTACCTGCAACACCCCTTTCGTTCCTTTAACTGTACCTCCTTTTATATTCTCTTTCCTCCATCTTCCTTTCCGCCCTCTCCTAACAATTGATTCATAGTGCAACTGCGAGGTTTTCCTCCTGTTACACCTTTCAAACCTTTGACTGTCAGTTTACCGAATGACCTCATAGATCCCAGTGCTTGGCCTTTGGCCTAAACTCTTGATTCCATTCCATTCCATTTCATTCCATTCCTGTCGGATCAAACTACCACCCATAAAAGTTCTAATTTTTTGTTAAATCTGCGGTATCATGTTGAATCGCATCAGTTTTATTTGTCCCCGACTTTTATTGATTGCGCTGAGGAATACCATACCTTGTGACACTCAAGTTTTTAGTTTTCTGTAAAAGAAAACTATTGTGCCGGCTCTGTCTGTCCGTCCGCGCTTTATTCTGTCCGCATTTTTTTCTGTCCGCACATTTTCTGTCCGCACTTTTTCTGCCCGCTCTCAGATCTTAAAAACTACTGAGGCTAGAGGGCTGCAAATTGATATGTTGATCATCCACCCTCCAATCATCAAACATACCAAATTGCAGCCCTCTAGCCTCAGTAGTGTATATTTTATTTAAGGTTAAACTTAGCCATAATCATGCTTCTGGCAGCGATATAGGATAATAGGCCACCATTGGGCAGTGTTTAAAGTTTCACGGGCCGCGGCTCATACAGCATTATACCGAGACCACCGAAAGATAGATCTATTTTCGTTGGCCTTGATTATACGCTGTAGCGGCTGTACAGAAAACTCGATCTTCGGCGCAGTTGTTACTTGTTAATGATCATAATGACATATCGTCCTGAAAGTCGGGGTGTCAGACGCACACATTCACATATAGCCCACACATAGATGGGGGAGAGAGAGAGAGAGAGAGAGAGAGAGAGAGAGAGAGAGAGAGAGAGAGAGAGAGAGAGAGAGAATTTTGTGGTAGTAAGACTTCACAAAGAAAGGCGTGAGTTCAAATCCCATTCAGAGTGCACGGTATACCCAGAGTATAAAAATAAACTCTCTGGCTATTTTTGGGTTAGTGTTTGAAAGAATACAAATATCGTTTGCAAAATTAATGACAAAGTATTTAAAAGGTGCGATTTGGCAATGCTGAAACTTACCCGTCGCGGGAGAATGATAAGGCGCACATTCCGATTCTTGTTGTGCATAAGAATCTCGGTGCTCGCTTAATTGATTAAGGTAGGAATTTTTACACGATGGCCTCTTTCCTCGTGGTGGATTTTGCTACACGTTATCGTAATTCCAAATAAACACAGCATGGCATCTGGTTCTGGAGATAGTTATTTGGGCCGGGCACATTGCCACGTATAACATTATTGTTTTCTATTCTCTTTAAGTTTATGAATAATAGTGAGGGATAAAGTGTGCATTTGTTGATATATTAAAAAGGTCTTTCATTTTTCATGTTCTGTTATTTTTACCGTATGTTTCTGTGTCCCTTTAAGTGGCCAGAAGGTTAGCAACGCAAACCTTTGTAAAACCCTCCGTATGGGAGTAGCGCCGTCAGTACACCTCACGCGGTGCACTGTAGGCATTACTTGAGGTTCTTTGCAGCGTCCCTTCGGCCCCTAGCTGCAACCCCTTTCATTCCTTTTCTGTACCTCCATTCATATTCTCTTTCATCCATCTTGCTATCCACCTTCTCCTAAGAATTGTTTCATAGTGAAACTGCTTTGAGGTTTTCCTCCTGTCACACCTTTCAGACCTTTCTACTCTCAATTTCCCTTTCAGCGCTAGGTCACAGTGCTAGGCCTTTGGCCTAAATCCTATATTCTATTCCATTCCTTCCAAAACCGATGTGATGGCAGTTCACGGGAATGTATCAGACAATTTGTAACTCATTTTCTTTAGGTCAAGAGGATTTTAAAAAAGGAAATTGACAGATGACAGAAAACTTCATTTAACTCTTCAACACTCACGCGCGTGAGACGGAGGGTCTCAGTCCTCCTAACCTTACGGAGCCAGGCGTTCATATGAAAAACGGCCGGTAGCTGGGCAAACACCTACGTGTTTACGTACTGCTCGGGGCTGGGAAGGCGAAATGCTTCTGGCCGGGAGTAAATGTGGTAATGGACTGTAATTTGAAAAACGGGAGGAGTGCGAGATTTAAAAACAGTATTAAAAATTCCGTCAGTTCTTGCTCTTCCTCACTGTTGTACACAGACATACACGCACACACATTTATATATATATATAT
>JANJGK010000015.1:500000-560000 GCA_039081455.1 Macrobrachium rosenbergii | reverse complement strand
GTATAAAACGCTCGTGATTGCAGTTGGCCTTTGCTTCTGCAAAAAAAACTGTTCGAAGAAAGAAAGTGTGGTGGGTAAATATGATTCTATATTATCACTTTAGTTATTGCTGTTGTTATTATTAAAACATACTCATACGCAACATGAGCCTTGAACTGGAGAAGCAACTCCACAGTTATGTATATGTACATATATTTAAAGATAAATCTGTACAGAGCTTTCGGGAATCTGTACGATTCTCCGTTTCAATCTGATTGAAAAGGGGAATCGAACAGATTCCCGAAAGCTTTTCAGTCTGATTGAAAAGGGGAATCGAACAGATTCCCGAAAGCTTTTCAGTCTGAGATTGAAAAGAGGAATCGAACAGATTCCCGACAGTTTTTCAATCTGAGATTGAAAAGAGGAATCGAACAGATTCCCGAAAGCTCTCTGTTGTAAGAGCTTTCTTGTAAACTTGTTGGTATATTTATATCAGTCTGCTAAGTAAAGGACAGCAAGTCGAAAGGCCTAGCAACCACTCTGTGTTTCACTTTTTCCTTCGTGGCTATTGCCTTTATTTATACATTCATTCACGTTCCGTATCTTCTTGATTCACATACACAACTGTGGATTTGTTTATCCATTATTGTTAGCATAGGACGGTCTTATGCCAGCACTGGCCCTGGATCCTTGCCAGCAAAGCAGCTTGAAGCAGATTAGAGAGCGAAGCCGAGAAGCGGTACTTTCTTCCAGAGAGACCGCCGAAGCCTCTCAAAGCTGTAAGGTGTAAAACACGGTAGAACGTTGCACGAGCCTCCCTGTAATAATCCTTCCTGTCAGCTGTTATTCCATTGCGATGCGATAGTGCTTTGTTCTGAGAACACTTGAGCTGAGTTTTCCCTTCCTGTTTACCTGGAGAATTAGAAAACAAGTAAAAAGTGCGCCGAAGTTTCCCCTGCGCAGTCGAGTTTTCTTTACAGCGTATAATGCTGTATGAAACTCACAGCCACGACCCAGTGCCAGACGCACGATCATGGCTAAATCTAACCTTAAATAAAATAAAGACTACTGGGGCTAGAGGGCTGCAGTTTTGTATGTTTGATGATTGGAGGGTGGATGATGAACATACCAATTTGCAGCCCTCTAGCCTCAGTAGTTTTTTTAAGATCTGAGGGCGGAAAGAAAAAGTGCGGACGAACAGAAAAAGCCATCTCAGTAGTTTTCTTGTACAGAGAACTAAAAAGCGTGGCCCCATTATTATTCTCAAAGTTGAATTCCTAAAATCTAACCTCCAACAAGGCTTTAATTGCATATGTCTAACTTTTGCACAGGGCTCATAAGAAATTGTAGGATATTTGCTGCGGCAACGACGTTCCTCATATCATCTCTCGGCACAAAACACAGCAACAACCAAGCAAACGCAGCAAAATCATTCACAGCAACTTATACCAGGTGCTCATTAACATACCGGTTTGCAAGCGAAATAATCATAACGGAGCACTCAGCACTTTCCCTTAGTAAAGGACGCCACTAACGTTCAGTTATACCTACGCAGTCATGCCTACACAGTCGGCCTGTGCAGGCAAAACTGAACCCACTAACGTTCAGTTTTGCCTGCGCAGTCATGCCCGCACAGTCGGCCTGTGCAGGGAAAACTGAACCCACTAACATTCAGTTTTGCCTGCGCAGTTATGCCTGTGCAGTCGGCCTGTTTAGGCAAAACTGAACCCAATAACGTTCAGTTATACCCGCGCAGTTATGCCTGCGCAGTCGGCCTGTGCAGGCAAAACTGAACCCACTAACGTTCAGTTTTGTCTGCACAGGCATAACTGCGCAGGTATAATTGAACGTTATTGGCGGCCTTTAGGTTTAGCGTAAAGACGTTACTGCTCTGTACCAATATTTTATTCCAGTTATTCCGTGGGTTGTTTTAGCTTTTGGAATGGGAACAAATAAAAATGACTCGTGGATGTTCCTGTGCCGCCCTCTCCCACGAAGCAATAGATAATGTCCACGTGATGACGGATCAAGGGCCCCATTGCTGGGACAGAGCAAATTGAGATAGACAGATATCTAAGATATCTATCGGTGTGATAGATAGATAGATAGAGAGATACACCAATGTTTTAACTGATAGATAGATAGACCAGTCTTTTAATTGATAGATAGATACACCAGTGTTTTAACTGATAGATATCTACACCAAAGTTTTAATAAATAGATAGATAGATAGATACACCAATGTTTTAACTGATAGATAGATAGACCAATGTTTTAATTGATAGATAGATACACCAGCGTTTTAACTGATAGATGGATACACCAAAGTTTTAACTGATAGACAGATAGATAGATACACCAATGTTTTAACTGATAGGTAGATACACCAATGTTATAAGTGATAGATAGATAGATAGACCAATGTTTTGACTGATAGACAGATAGATAAACCAATGTTTTAACTGATAAATAGATAGATAGATAGACTAGTGTTTTAACTGATAGATAGATAGATAGATAGAAAGCGAGAAAAAGAATATTCTTCCGTTAAAGTCATCCTCCAACAATTCCTTTTGATGTTTTTGAAAGCAACAATCTGTTACTTTCTGAGATACCTTGACGTGCGCATGAACACACACATACAAGAGAGTGCTTGTAAAGAACCTATGTATGTGCAGATGTATATATGTATGTATATGCAAAACACCGCACAGTACCTAATCGCAAGAAACAGATATTCCTAATACAACGCTCTCCTCAGTACTTGACTTTTCAGGCCCGAGAGCCGACCGAGTGTATAAAATTTCATCTGACGTTCTGCGCAGCGTCTAAAGGACATCCAAGAAGAGTGTCTGCTTAGTATTCGTGAATACGACGTAAAGTTGATACCCTCGTGAATCACTATTAATTAAAGGATATGGGCGACTGGGAAAGGTTTTCTTTGAAAGGGAAGAAGAAGAGGGTTGGAAGGACTGAGTTTATAGCTTGGAACGACTTGGTGGTACTGGTTTCGTGTATAGGGACTGTGCGTAAGGGGCCAAGGTCTGTTTTTCGTCTACGGTGAGAGTCAAAGAGTCACAGTTCGTGGGAGGTCACCCCCACCAAACTCTTCTCTTTCTCGTGGTTCATGAATGCTTTCTATTCTGCGTCAGATTGTTTGGAAACGGTACAGCCTATTCGAAGAGCATAAATATTACAGTAATAAAAATGAGTCCAATCTATAAAACATCATTATGATTTCTGTAATATAGTCATAACCTTATTATCGATTCTGAAAGTCTCACCTCTCTGGAACGGAACGGAATGTAGAATTTAGGCCAAAGGCCAACCGGTGGGACCTATGAGGTCATTCAGTGCTGAAACGGAAAATGACAGTAAAAGGTTTGAAAGGTGTAACAGGAGGAAAACCTCAAAGCAGTTGCACCATGAAACAAATGTTAAGAGAGGGTGGATAGCAAGATGGAAGAAAGAGAATATGAACGGAGGTACAGTAAAAGGAATGAAAGGGGTTGCAGCTAGGGGCCCTAAGGAAGGGACGCTGCGGTGAACCTTACGTAATGCCTACAGTGCACCGCGTGAGGTGCACTGACAGCACTACCCCACTACGGAGCTCACCTCTCTGACACCTGCAAAACAAAAACGATTTGGTTTAGGAAAGGACAAATCTTCGGTGCTCTTTAGAAGCTTATTGGTAGGAACAAGGTACAGAGCTCTTTTTACCTAGGATAAGAATGTGTGCTATTCGTTAAGACACGTGTCACGCTTAGGCACATCTGTAAAACTGAATATACTCAAGAGTGAAGGTCAAGCGTTCTCGGCCTTGCCTCTGACATCTGTCAGCGGCGCAGGTGGTAAAAAATAAAAATAACCAGTTTAATGCGAAGAAAATTATATTCATGAACCATTCGTAAAAGGAAACTCTGATTATCGGTATAAGTGGCTGGCCTTGACATTTACCGTAAAATTCTTCATTTATGATTCCTAAAAGTTAATGAGGATGATTATAATGATTACGTTGATAATTGTTACATTTGTTATACCGCAGTGATCATTTATGTATCTTACAAAGATAGTGAGGGTGATCAGGATGATTTTATTGGTAACTATTACATCTGATATAAAACTTACCAACAAAAATGCGCATTTCTTCGCGCAAGAGCAGAAGAGCGTTTGATAAAAAATAAACGCGCTCCCTCGGGCCTTATCATAACGCCGCGCCTCGCCTTCCTCCCGTCCTTCTTTTGAATTTCAAAAGAGCTGCTAGCACGAGTGTCTGCAAGTCGCGCCTCATTACCGCCCGCGGGGAAAGTTTCTCCAAGAGCGCTACTATTTGCGGGGCAGCGCTTGACGTGACTAAACTAGTTTACGGAGGGTAGAAAGTTGGAGGGTCGGACGCGCATGCGTCAGGTGGAAGAATATCGCTCGCTCGCTCGCTCGTCGCAGATGCTTCTCCCCTTTATAGGATTTCTTGTTCCCCTCTCTCTCTCTCTCTCTCTCTCTCTCTCTCTCTCTCTCTCTCTCTCTCTCTCTCTGCTTTCTTTTCTTATTTTTCGCGATTCGTTCTATGATTTACTCCAGGTGTTTCTTTTTATTCCTTTTCCTCTCCTTCTTGGAAGTCAAATCGCAGTATAGAATGTAGGCCACCCGCTTGGACCTATGAGGTCATTCAGCGCTGAAAGGGAGACTCGGAGCAGAAAGATTTGAAAGGTGTAACACGTGGAAAACCTCCCAGTTGCGCTATGAAACAGTTGTTAGAGAGGGTGGAAAGTCAAATGAAAGAGAATATGAACAGAGGTACAGTAAAAGGAATGAAAGAGGTTGCAGCTAGGGGCCGAAGGGACGCTGCAAAGAACTTTTTAAGTAACGCCTACAGTGCATTACTTGAGGTGCACTGACGGTACAAACCCCCCCCCCCCACGGGGTCCTGTCCTCCTTGAATAGGGAGTGAATAAGGAAGAGATGCTAATGTATCAGGCATGTAAAAAACAGAGGGAGTATTTAGGGTTGCGCAGAAGAGTTATGGACCCTATGAAATTAAAATGGAAATTTGATGGGAATGAAATTATATTTTCTAAAATAGATCTGGCTGGGTACCTTTTCAGAAATAACATTCGCACTACAAATGCTTATAGACAAACACACATACACTTGCATATATATATATGTGTGTGTGTGTGTGCACAGTATATATATACATATATATACTGTATATATATATATATATATATATATATATATATATGTATGTATATATATGCAGTTGCATGTTTTTGTGTATATGTATAAGCATTTGTAGTTCGGGTCAATTGGACTAATGTGTACATATAAGGGTACTAATCAAGTTATAATCAAAAGAGATGAATCGATACAAATTTAATGTTATTTTTTAAAAAGGTATCCAGCCAGATTCATCAGAAAATATAATTTCATTTCGATTAAATTTCCATGTTAATTTCATGGGGTACATGACTCATGTGTGCAACCCTAAATATTTCTCTGTTTTTTTATATGCCTGATATGTACTGTATGTATATGTGTGTGTGTGTGAGAGAGAGAGAACATATCGCAACTAAAGCTTACCTCGTATTTCCATCCCGGGCCGATATACAGCAGTTCAATTGACTGAGCTTTAGCGTGCACTGTAAAAGAGTTTAATGTCGAATCGGTCAGTTGACAAGCACACAAAGTCGAGTGATCTCAACCAGACCTACTAGTGGCCGTAAGGTTTTGTATCTTGCAGCCAGAAAGATGACTTGCGGTTAGAATTGGAAGTGAATTGGGAACATGTTTTTGTTTATCAATGTTCCCAAATTTGACGTCACACTTGGTAATCTAAGCTTCGAGGTGTTACGACTCAAGAACCCAGACCACAGTCATCCCTAATCTTAGGAAGTAACTATTCTGCTGATACTTCATAAGAGAGAGAGAGAGAGAGAGAGAGAGAGAGAGAGAGAGAGAGAGAGAGAGAGAGAGAGAGAGAGAGAGAGAGATTGCTCCCGCTATTTCACTGACAAGCAATTTTACGTAGTATCTTAGTTACTACTTTTTTCCGGTTAGAACAAACAAAAATGCATGCACAGTAATTAAAAGAATTGGACAGTAAATGAAAGCAATTGATATTAACTTTGAAAGAGAAATCAGTGCCATTCACTTACACTCGCGAAACCTTCCCTTTCAGTCGCCATGTTCTGTTGACTACACGATGCCGTATCCCATAGGGGAGTAGTGCCGTCAGTGCATCTCATGCGGTGCACTGTAGGCAATACTTAAGGTTCTTTGCAGCGTGCCTTCCTGAGGCCCCTAGCTGCAACCCCTTTCGTTCCTTTTACTGTACCTCCTTTCATATTCTCTTTCTTCCGGCTTACTTTCCTCAACCCTCTCCTAACAATTGATTCATAGCGCAACTGCGAGGTTTTCCTTCCTCTTACACCTTTCAAACCTTTTGCTGTCAATTTGCGTGTCAGCGCTGAATGACCTCATAGGTCCCAGTGCTTGGCCTTTGGCCTAAATTCTATATTCAGGTCAATACACGTGCCTGTGTGTTGAAGGCGAGCGTGGAGTATGTAAAGGCTCATCAAGATTAAGTCGCTTTAACGGTTGCATGCTGACAGGAATCCAGGTAAAAAAGTCACGGGAAAAAAGTCACGGGTAAAAAAGTCACAGGAACAAAGTCACAGTAATCTTTCCTAGATAGTGACCGCCAAGGGTTTTAACCCGTGCGCCACTGGGACTTTATTACCGGCCACCATGAATTAATGTGACTTTTTTTTCTTAACCAGAATTGTTACTTTGTTGTGTGACTTTTTTTCCTAACCATAATTGTTACTTTTTTGTGTGACTTTTTTCTCCTGTGACTTTATTACCGGCCACCATAAATTCATGTGACCTTTTTCCTAACCAAAATTGTGACTTTTTTGTGTGACGTTTTTTCCTGTGACTGTTACCGACCACCATAAATTAATGTGAATTTTTTCCCTGTTACCTTTTTCTAACCAAAATTGTTACTTTTTTGTGTGACTTTTTTTTCCTGTGACTTTTTTTCCCTAACCAAAATTGTGACTTTTTTTGTGTGACTTTTTTTTCCTGTGACTTTTTTTCCCTAACCAAAATTGTGACTTTTTTTGTGTGACTTTTTTTTCCTGTGACTTTTTTACCGGCCACCGCTGACAGGACGTTCACCGTCACGTTTCCTCCCACTTCAAGACACCCACATTAAACTTTCTTGACAGATAAACAGACATCCATATACCCGCGAGAAAAATAACACGCTCCAACTCTCTCTCTCTCTCTCTCTCTCTCTCTCTCTCTCTCTCTCTCTCTCTCTCTCTCGCTCTCTGCGGCGTGAGTGTGTGTTTATGTACGTGTAGATTATAATTTGCTGAACAGAGATTATGGATGCGTAAACCATTGATGAAATCGATATAGAAATTTAACTCGTTATCTTCAACGATTAGCTCAGCAGTAAGTTGGATAACATACGATTAATGATTAAGTCAGCAATATGTAGGATAGCATACGATTAATATGTATTCTGTGCGTTTAAAGTAGGCCTAAATATCAATATATCTATTTACCCTAAGAGTGATAATGATAAATTACAGAAAATACGTGTTTAATTTAACGAGGGAGCTTGGAATTCTTGCTGAGTCAGATTTGCTCTACAGATGTACTTGAGAAAAAGCGCCTGAAATCTTGAGTTGATATTTATTGACAGCCCAATCTTTCAAGTGGAATTTGAAAGCAAACATCCCAGCGAAATGAGCTCATTGCGAAAGATTAACGATACGGAAAATCAAGGAAAACGTAAAGAAAAAAATATATATAAAAATAACGTCAAGAATAAAAAAAAAATTGGAAATTGAAATCGATGACAGACAGAAAATTGGACTTCCTGTTGAGTCAAAATGAAAGTAGAAGATAAAAAAAAATTGTTTACTAAAAGTTGCTCATTTAAAATCAAGGAAAACATAAAAACAGGTAAAAAAATGCGCCGAAGTTTCTTCGGCCTAATCGAGTTTTCTGTACAGAGTACAATCAAGGCCATCGAAAATAGATCTATCTTTCGGTAGTCTCGTTATAATGCTGTATGAACCGCGGCCCAGGAAACTTTAACCATGGCCCGGTGGCGACCTGTCGTACATCGTTGCCAGACGCACGATTATGGCTAACTTTAACCTTAAATAAAATCAAAACTACTGAGGCTAGAGGGCTGCAATTTTGTACGTTTGATGATTGGATGGTGGATGATCAACGTACTAATTTGCGGCCCTCTAGAATCAGTAGTTTTTAAGATCTGAGGGCAGATGGACAGACAAAGCTGCACAATAGTTTTCTTTTACAGAAAACTAAAAAGATAATGTCAAGAATAAAAAAAAAATGGAAATTGAAAACTATGACAGACAGAAAACGTCCAAATGAAAGTAGAAGATAAAAAATTGTTCACTAAAAGTTGCCCATTTTTACAAAATCTAAACGTTTGACAGAAGATACATTTAAAAGAAATGAGACAAGATGATTGTATGTGTTTAACAGATAGTCAGCTCCGTGGTCTGGTTAAACTATTTTGATAATAATAATAATAATGATAATAATAATAATAACGGAAAGAGAGAGAGAGAGAGAGAGAGAGAGAGAGAGAGAGAGAGAGAGAGAGAGAGAGAGAGATTTCTACAGCTAAGGGCGTTCTTGTTGCTTGCGGAACGAAACATAATGTTACTGCACTGGATTCCGGTTGTCTTGAAACAGTGAAGGCACAGGAAATATGCAATTGGAATTTAATGGCAGCTTTTCGCTAGAATCTGTTTTCTTTTTATAAGATCACTCTGTGAGTTCTAATGCTTCGTGTGATTTCTAATGCTTCGCGCACACAGCGTACACACACGCACACACTCACATTATATATATAATATATATATATATATATATATATATATATATATATATATATATATATATATATATATGTATATATATATATATATATATATATATATATGTGTGTGTGTGTGTGTGTTTGTGTGTAAGTGTGCTTATGAGTAAAATATGTGCCATTGTGTGTGAAATATATATATATATATATATATATATATATATATACATTTATACTGTATATAATCATACATGACATTGCATATACATTTACCATACATGTATAATCACAATCTAATGCGACATGAAGCAAAAATTAAGACAACATACACACACACGCACGCACAAGAGAGAGAGAGAGAGAGAGAGAGAGAGAGAGAGAGAGAGAGAGAGAGAGAGATCGCGCTCAAGACCCGGAAAGAAACGAACGAATTGCATTAGAAGAATCTCAATTTCTTTAAAAGATTTTATTAATCTTGCTGGAACCGATACAGAAGTCTCTAAGCAAATACTTCTGTTTTCACAGTGGGGAAACAGAGAGTCCACAAATAAAGGTACATATAATCTTTGGAACGATTCCGACGAACTTCACGCGGTGCACTCTAGGCATTATTTATGGTTCTTCGCATCGTTGCTTCCTTAGGCCCCTAGCTACAACCCCTTTCACTCCTTTGACTGTACCTCCGTTCATATTCTCTTTGTTACACTTTCCTTTCCACCCTCTCCTGTCAATTGTTTCATAGTGCAACTGCTTTGAGGTTTCCCTTCCTGTTACACCTTTCAAGTCTTTCTACTCTATATTTCCCTTTCAGCGCTGAATGACCTCATAGGTCGCAGTGCTTGGCCATCGGCCTAAATTCTATGTTCCATTCCATTCCGATTTCGATGAAAGATAATGAAGCTATCTAAATTTTTTTTTTTTTTTTTCGGTTCTCTCATTCTCCGTCTCTCAAATTAGTGCTTTCGATTTTCCTGACTCGTCTGTACCAGACTTATTTTTTATTCTCATTTTCCTGGACTGAAGTCACCAACACAAAAACTCACATCGTTTTGAAAAGTTATAGCAAAGAAATATCATATTCCATGAACGCTGTGATATTTATGAATTTCAAGAAACTGAGAAGAACTTTTCTTATCACGATCCTGAACCAAAAACTTTCGTTTATCAGGAAATTGTTTTCACGACAGGTGTTAAAACTGCTAAGTTTAATTTCCGGTAGCATGGTTGCAACTCTTTTCTAGTTTGTCTGCATGACTGTTTTCTTGCGTGTTGAAGGTCTCTCCTTATATATATATATATATATATATATATATATATATATATATATATATATATATATATATATATATATATATATATATATATCTATATATATATATATATATATATATATATATATATATAAACATATATATGTATGTACGTATATATATATATGTGTGTATGTATGTATATTTATATATATACTATATATATATATATATATATATATATATATATATATATATATATATATATATATATATATATATGCGTGTGTACTTGGGCTCTCAGCAAGTAAGTTCTGACCACCGATGTTCAGGTTGTTTGAAGTTTCTCCTCATGAAAATTTTTCTTTCTCCAATTTTGTTACCTAGCGTTACTTATCAGACGTGCAGAAATAGAGCGAATGCAACAATTCACTTATTGTTTTGATTCAAGTTCGTTAACATTTTTCAAACCATTTTTTCTGGCCCGAAGCCATTCCTAGGAGGACGACATTTAAATGAAGGACTAGAATTGTCACAAGTAGTTGTTTGCAACTTAGTTTTCAGTCCCTTCATAACGCCTCCAGATCGATTGATGTTTTAAGGTTGATTGGTTGGTTTAGATCTGTGGTTCTCAACCAGGGGAGAATTTCAGAATTTCAGGGGGCGAATTTTGACCACAGATTGGCAGGCTCAAACTGGCCCTAGGACCACACAAAAAGCCAGTGTGCATCGATCCGCATTACTGAGAGGTCACGCTGGGCTTTCTTTCCGCTAGCTTGTGTGTTTGTGTTAATATTTTGTTGCTTATTATCTGGAATACGCCTTTTGAGGCAGACAGTTTATGAAAGGGGGGCGGGGGGAGACGGGAATGACATTCTGACATATGGGGAAAGGGTTCTTGGACCAGAAAAGGCTGAGAACCACTGGTTTAGATCAAGCTGGCTTATACCATTACAAGGCCGTGCTTAGCAGGCTACTCTCAGGCACCGGCCGGTAAAAGAGGTTAAATGTTGCAGGGTACAAGAGTCCTGGTGTAGACCTCTGGATTCTGTGAAATCGGCAGAGATGAAGCGTATGGCTGTCTAAAGCGATTTAGTTGTGGAATGTAAACGGAGAGAAAAAATTTCAGGAGCATTAAACTACGTTTGGAGCAACAATAACAATAATAATTATAATAATTATAAATAACAACTCACGTCGTGAAGCCTCAAAACTACCAGTACACTTTACTAAAAATAGAAAACACGGTACAAGAGAAGACTACTTCTGTATGCAACCATATTTATGTGGCGCACTTCCTCTCATTGTTACTGAGAGAGAGAGAGAGAGAGAGAGAGAGAGAGAGAGAGAGAGAGAGAGAAAATATATCGGCGACGCTCTCCCAAAGGACTTATCACGGTCTCTGGATACCGGAATCAGGGTGCCGCCTTGGAGCGATTCCTCGATTAATAAGAAACGCTCCGTCATACTCGACAGAGTGTGACGGAGGAGTGTCGGAAGAAAATGCAGTTTTTGGGGAATATATACGTGAAGAATTCTTCGTTGCTCATGCCGAAAGTTATTTAGTGTGAAATTGTAAATGAAATGTGCCAAGTTTTGTGTATTTGAATATTTGTTGTAACGTCAGTTAACAGGCGTAACAATACTATTAATAATCCTTCAGTATAAAATTAAATTTGTAACCACAGACTTTTGTGTGTGTGTGTGTGTAACTTACGCTGCAACCAGCGACATCAGTATCGTTCCGATCCTAGTGATCAGCTTCCCTTGTCACGGGCCCATAAAAAAGGGAGAAAGAAAACTTGTTTTGCGTTTTGGGACAGTGCCCAGACTCCATAGTGCTATTGCTGGAGCCATCGTCTGTGGGTATATCCATCCTGGAAACCACCGCCCCAGAATCGGCTAACAATAAAGTAAAGCAGGGTGAAGATTCCTGTGTCAGAGGCCATTCTATTTATTATTATTATTATTATTATTATTATTATTATTATTATTATTATTATTATTATTATTTCAGTAGATGAAACCTAGTCACATGGATCAAGCACACCAAAGGGTTCATTGACTTGAAATTCAAGCTTCCAAAGAATGTTGGTTCCAACCTCCCACCGCAGCCGACCCCACACTGCAGCAGTAACTGATCATGATACAGAGCCAGTGATTTTTCATCGGCCCGGGGGAGACGCGAACCCCCCGCGACATCTTAAGCCAATCTTAAGCGTCCATAATTGTTTTCTGTTAAGTTGTCGCCGATCTCTCTCTCTGTCTCTCTCTCTTGTAGGGGCGGGGGCGGGGTAGTGCCGTCAGTGCACCTCATGCGGTGCACTGTAGGCATTACTTAAGATTCACTGCAGCGTGCCTTTGGCCCCTAGCTGGAACCCCTTTCGTTCCTTTTACTGTACCTCCTTTCATCTTTTCTACCAACTTACTTTTCACCCTCGCTTAACTTTTACTGTCAGTTTCCGCTTCAGGGCTGAATGACCTCATAGGTCCCAGTGATTGGCCTTTGGCCTAAATTCTATCTTCAGTTCAATTCAACTCTCTCTCTCTCTCTCTCTCTCTCTCTCTCTCTCTCTCTCTCTCTCTCTCTCTCTCTCTCTCTCTCTCATTTTTTTGTTCACAAATTCCAGAAAGTGGCGTTAACCCACAGCTATTTGCGTTTTTCATTCCGGGTGATCTCTCTCTCTCTCTCTCTCTCTCTCTCTCTCTCTCTCTCTCTCTCTCTCTCTCTCTCTCTCTCTCATTTTTTTGTTCACAAATTCCAGAAAGTGGCGTTAACCCACAGCTATTTGCGTTTTTCATTCCGGGTGATCTCTCTCTCTCTCTCTCTCTCTCTCTCTCTCTCTCTCTCTCTCTCTCTCTCTCTCTCTCTCTCTCTCTCTCTCATTTTTTTGTTCACAAATTCCAGAAAGTGGCGTTAACCCACAGCTATTTGCGTTTTTCATTCCGGGTGATCTCTGAAACACATTTCCCTCATAATAAGATGATTCGCGAAAGCACTAGAGAAGACCTTCAACAATTTAAATGCAAATTATCTCGAGCGTAAAATTGGGGGGAGAAGCCTTTGCGACTCGGGAAACTCTCAGGAGACGATGATAATTAACCGACGGGAGGACCTTCAAATGATCTGGAATGAACGCTAATTGGTCACGATCTTCACTGCCTCGAAAACATAAGATAACTGGAGCGGAATGACGGTGGGGGGGGGGGCAGAGGCAAACTACACGTAACAAGGTCCTGTGACGCTCTAATGTCAAGCTGGTCCGCTGGTGTAGTGGTTAGTGTCGTGGTGTGCCACTCAGATGTCGCGGGGGGTTCGCGTCTCACCCGGGGCGATGAAAAATCACTGGCTCTCTATCATGATCAGTTACTGCTGCAGTGTTGGAGGGGTCTGCTGCGGTGGGAGGTTGAAACCAACATTCTTTGGAAGCTTGAATGTCAAGGCAGTGGGCCCTTTGGTGTGCTTGTTCCGTGTGAATAGGTTTCGTCTACTGAAATAAGTTGAGTATATCTTAGTTTAACTAACAGCTCTCCTAGAGAGGGTTGGCCCGAAGGATTAGATTCATTTTACGTGGCTAAGAACCACCTGGTTACCTAGCAAACGATACCTACAGCTTGTTATAGAATCCGAACAACATTATGACGAGAAATTAATTTCTACCACCAGAAATAAATTCCTCTAATTCTTCACTGACCGGTCGGAGAGTCGAACGCTGGGCCAACAGCGTACTAGCGGAGAGCTCTACCGACGCCTCCAGTGAAGAACTTCTACTGAAATAATATATAGGCTGAAACAGTTAGCTGTGAAGGTATGGTGAAATCATCCAAGATTGCTGTTATTTACTTTATTATTATCATTATATCTACTGAAATAATATATATAATGATAATAATAATGTAAATAACAGCAATCTTGGATGATTTCACCATACCTTCACAGCTGACTGTTTCAGCCCATAGCGCGTATGGAACAGGGATCGTTGTTTAAACAAAGGGATACAAAGCCCGCGATCCAAATCGGTTCTGAGTCGCAGTTCATTCCCCGGGAACAATAGGGATGTGAGTGGCTACTTGAATGGTTTTGTTATATGATTCGGCTCGCTTTGGCATTTAAGATTCCCTTTTTGAAACGTTAGCCGAAGTGCCGTCGGTTAAAAGCCTGGATGTTGCTCATTCAATGACGTTTCAGTTCCAGGTCTAGTCATGACGGGTCTCATTTTTTTTTTTTTTTACACTTTCAGTTAAGATTTTTTTTTTTTCAAAGTTAGACTACTTAATCATGTCACTGTGACCAACCGTGTTTTTAGGTATCGATAAAGAAAAATTGCCTTTATCAAGGATATGGCGAAGGCTCCTATTCTATTTTTCAGAGATTTTTTGTACTGTTTATGGTTATCTGGGCGCTAATGTTTCGTGAATAGTTGCTTGGTGCATCACCATGGTGATTTTGAGAGAGAGAGAGAGAGAGAGAGTAATGTTCAATTAGCAAAGAGAAATACTGATTTTGAGCAGACTTGTTAATCCTCACATGAATCGAATTCCACAAAGACAGAAAAACAGCACAAACCGCATCTCATTTTTCAGATATCAATAGAAAGGATACGATTTCATGTTATTGATATTTACTTAGTCAAGGCCTCTTTTGAGAGACACCAACAACATCTGGTCACTTTGAAACCTACGAGATTTCTGGGTGAGGTAGAAAGCGACCGTTTATCTGTCTAGATAGGAAGGAGAGACAGACACTGAAAAAAGCAAGAAAAGTAATGAGGGGTCGTGCCTCCATCTTGGACAAATCAGGAGCTTCGCTTTGAATGTAAACCTTGAGTGGTTGAAATTTTACAGAATCTCAAGGCAACACAAAGACCTTGCACTCTAAAAAAACAAAATCATGCGAGTGAAGCGTCAAGAATCATTATCCTCAGCAGGAAGTCTCGCGTCATTGAATGGGATCAGAAGCAAAATAAGTCTGTATACATCGGTGAGCTCAATTTCGCATTTTTTTTTCTCCCGCCATATGCCTGTCGTCCTTACAAGGGATGGCACCAGATGGTAGCTAGCAGGTTTACAACAGTTCTTTTTGGGGTGAGGTTGCTAGTCCCATTCCCTTTTCAACAAAGGTTGTGACCACCAGAGGTGTTTAATTACCAGGATTTTTTTAATAGCTAGTGGGAGCTTAGTGGTACCAACTTGCTCAACTTCGCCTATGAGTCGAAACTGGGGCGTCTTGCTTGATAGGCCAGAATTCTACTGATGATAACATGTGATACACACACACGCGCGCGCCCGCGCGCGCACGCACGCACGCAAAGCCTGATCATTCTGTTTCTTAAATTTCCAGTGTGATGCGACTTCGACTAATGGGAAATTTATTGCTCTTTTTCATTGCATTTATTTTTATTGAAACGGGAATATATATATATATATATATATATATATATATATATATATATATATATATATATATATATATATATATATATACATATATATATATATATATATATATATATATATATATATATATATATATATATATATATATAAATTTCTGACTCACATCAGGATTGAACCCTGGTCTTTCAATTGAAAGGCAAGGACGCTGCCCACTTGTATGGCCTAGTGGGCAGCGTCCTTGCCTTTCAATTGAAAGACAGACCTGGGTTCGATCCTGATGTGAGTCAGAAATTTATTTCTGTTCCACACGTGATTGTGTGTTGATTATTTCTATATATATATATATATATATATATATATATATATATATATATATATATATATATATATATATATATATATGTGTGTGTGTGTGTGTGTGTGTGTGTGTGTGTGTGTGTGTGTGTGTGTGTATGTACGTACACACACATATACATTTACCACATCGCACAGAGAGAGAGAGAGAGAGAGAGAGAGAGAGAGAGAGAGAGAGAGAGAGAGAGAGAGAGAGAGAACAAGTACATAAGGAACCCGGACCACATGCATAATTACCACCTTCTTGCTCAGCCCCCACCCTCGCCCTGATCTTCCTGGCGTTGAGTGTGTGTTTACCTTCGAGTCCCAAAAGGTCAACCATATAAATCATAAGCGCCATTAGGATCACGCCAGTGTTTTCAAAGGCATCAGTCAATCCTCGGCGTACACGAGAACGAGCACATTCAACTTGAAGGCTGATTTGCTCACCTGCTCCAGACTGTGTTGCAGAGTGATTGATGTTATTATCTGTTTTGCTTCGTCCCTCGGCAGATAGACTCCAGAAATAAGCAGATGGTTGTCGAGTGCCTTTTTTGTCAAATAAGCCACCCTGTAGCCCTCCTCTTTCAGCGCATGCAAATTCGTGTCGTTAACTTGTTAGAGTCTGCAGCGAAAATGTACAATTTGAGTTGTCACATGCATTAAAGGTTTTAGCTTCAGGATAGAGGAAACCGTATTTTAACGGAAAAGAGGCAGAGAACTGGTCAGTAAGCCTAAATTATTAAAACTTCTTTTTTTTTCATTTTTAAATGTATTTCTTTGCGAAGGCTGTCTGTAGTTTACTGGTGCTTATACTTAAGACACAAAAAGCTTCAGTGGACAAAATCATTTCTTGTGCACATTTTTTTCGTCAACAAAGAACTTGCCTCTCTCAAAAAAAAAAAAAAAAAAAACTATAGGACGAGACGAGGACTGTTACCACATTAAGTCTTACCACATTAAGTCTTATCTGTATGTGGTTAAGTAAGAAGACTTCCTAACCTACGCAGCGTCTTCATATAAACACCTCTGCAGCTCACGTGGATCCTCTATAGGCTATTTAAGCTACACCATTCTCGTTCTTCTTACCTGTAGATCAAGCCCCTTTCATTCCAACACTGTAGGCATTACTTGAGGTTCTTTGCAACGTGTGCCTTCGGCCCCTAGCTGCAACCCCTTTCATTCCTTTTACTGTACCTCCTTTCATATTCTTCTTCCATCATACTTTCCACCCTCTCTTAACAGTTGATTCATAGTGCAACTGCGAGATTTTCCTCCTGTTACACCTTTCAAACCTTTTACTGTCAATTTCCGTTTCAGCGCTGAATGACTTCATGGGTCCCAGGGCTTGGCCGAAATACTCAATTCAATTCAGTTCAGCATACAGGGAGCGTTCTCCAAATTTCATGTTATTTTATTCTCGTCAGCAGGTAGATGATGTGATAGATTTCCAAAGAGCGTAGAAAGATATTCTGCTCTCGTCGTTTATTCTTTAATACGTTTCGACGCACGTACAGGCAGTCATCTGCTGAGAGAATGAATGAAGTATAATTGTGTACAGGTATTTATAGCAGAAAAATATAGACGACTGTATAAGTTGAATGCTGTTGAAACTGCAATTGTTTCCGGTACCATTCATTTTAAGTATATCATTTTACATAGATTCGTCAAGCCTCCACTAGAGTATAATAGTTTGCTATTAACAATCAAGAATCTGTAAATATCAACCACGCTATCTTCCTCTGTACTCCTCTTCGTATATTCCAGAAATTTTCAGCGGACGGAACAAAGGCACACACACACACATATATATATATGTGTGTGAGGTGTGCGCGAGTGAGAGAGAGAATGTTTATAATTGTCATGCCAGAAATGATCTTTCTGCGATAGCTGTACTGTGCGCTAATGTTTTTCCTGCAAGTATTCCTCAAGTCCCTCTTACACCCACACGCCCACTGTCATCATCACCTAGGATTCAAGCAGCCCCCCCCCCCCCCCCGCATCCGCGGTAGGCCATCAAGTTCAAGATTTAGTGTCCTTGTCCAATCTTCTTGGTTGTTGTAAGCCCACCCGTGGCTTTCCTCTGGGCTAGGTGAGAGACAGATGACTAATACAAACGAACTCGAAGGGCCAACGAAAACAGAGGCCACGAAGGGTTTTGCCGAGTTGCCATCGGTCTTTCCGTTAGAAGATGGCCTGAGGCAGCCTCGTCAGTCGTTGTGGTACAAACATGGCTTCCTCTTTCAGATTCCCGACCTTGAGTATAGAGTTCGGTGGACCTTCAGAACTGCGAGAGAGGCGCCTTGCACTTCTGCCGCGTATATAAACATAATATTTCTCTTTCGTTGACTGGCGCTTCGTCGTTCACCCTATTAGTCTGTCAGTCCTGTAGGTCGGCGTGTTTCCCTCCTCAAGTTTTCGTCAGTTCTGCTGACGATGTGCGGGTGACGCAGGTAGATCAGATGTATTTGCTCTTACGCGGGTATACTCCGTTCATTTAACCGACGCATTTTACGTATAAGCTAATATTAATGGACAGTTATCAGACTTTTATTCGCAATTTTCTTTTACAAACAAGGTCGTCATTTTTAGTTTTCTGAAAAGAAAACTATTGTGCCGGCTTTGTCTGTCCGTCCGCACTTTTTCTGTCCGCCCTAAGTTCTTAAAAACGACTGAGGCTGGAGGGCTGCAAATTTGTGTGTTGATCATCCACCCTCCAATCATCAAACATACCAAATTGCAGCCCTCTAGCCTCAGTAGCTTTTATTCTATTTAAGGTTAAAGTTAGACATAATCGTGCTTCTGGCAACTATACAGGATAGGCCACCACCGGCCTGTGGTTAAAGTTTCATGGGCCGCAGCTCATACAGTATTATACCGAGACCACCGAAAGATAGATCTGTTTTCGGTGGCCTTGATTATACGGTGTACAGAAAACTCGATTTCGCCGAAGAAACTTCTGCGCATTTTTTACTTGTTTAATATTATCATTTATTTCCTGGTATTGTTAACAGGAGAATTGGCACTGAGTAGTAAATTAAAGGAAAAGAAAATAGGAAAACAATAAGACAAACAACTCAATAAAAAAAAAAAGGAACTCCCTAATTCCTTTAATGTAGCATGAGTCTGTTAAATCTCAGTCCGTATGTTTTGTGTGACTAAGAATCCAGTCTTACCAGGTATGCTAATGAGAGGAGGATGTGCCTTCTAGATTAAAACCATGAATAAAATTTTAGGAGACAACATTGATGTTGTCCTTTTTTAGTTTTTTAAAGGCTTATGGTTTTTAGGTAAATATCTTATAATTTTTTATCTTATTTTTGACAGTTTTAATTCCATTAGAAAGCAAATCTCGTCGATTTTACCATTTTTAACATTGACCTTTAGAATGTCTATTAGAAACTTATTATTTATATCATTTCCATTTTCATGCATTCTCATCAAAGCTCTGAATGACCCTACGGGATCCAGTGCTTGGCCTTATGCCTAAATCACATATTCCATTCTAAACTCCAAGACTCACGTAGGTGACAGTGACACCGAAATGCAAGAAAATCCTCAGGGATTCCCTGGAAATGACGTTCGAAGTGAGAGGAAGGTGGCGAGAGGTCGAGAATCCTTGTAGGAGTTCTAGCGACCTGACCGAAACTGAATGCAGAGCTCTTGTGTCAGGTTCTTCAGGAGAGTATCAAGAGGAGATCGGTTTTTGTCGTTTGGTGATACGCCAGCTTGTGCCAACTGACTGAAGCTCTTGGAAATTGAATCGGAATGCCAGTTTTGTCGTTTGGTGATGGCCAACTTTTGCGAACTGACTGAAGCTCTTGGAAAACTAAATTGGAATCCCAGTTTTGTCGTTTGGTGATACTCCAACCTCTGCTAATTGACCGAAGCTCTTTGAAAGCTAAGTTGGAATCCCAATTTCGTCGCTTGGTGATACGCCAACTTTTACGAACTGACTGAAGCTCTTTGAAAACTAAATTGGAATCCCAATTTTGTCGTTTGGTGATACTCCAACGTTTGCGAACTGACTGAAGCTCTTGGAACACTAAATTGGAATCCCAATTTTGTCTTTTGGTGATACTCCAACTTTGGCGAACTGGCTGAAGTTCCTTGAAAACTAAATTGGAATCCCAATTTTGTCGTTAGGTGATGCTCCAACTTTTGCGAACTGACTGAAGTTCTTTGAAAACTAAATTGGAATGGCCTTCTCTACTCTTTACAAAATATCAGAATTACTAATTCCTTTTGCAGTTGTCATTTATCTGAGTTTACAAAGTTTTGCTGTTACTTCTGCCAGTATGTTACTTTCATTGCACAGCCGTGAGAATAAGAACGCCAACACCAACAAAAATAACAGTTGAGGTATTTTTAATGAATTAATGTGCATAGCTTCAAATCTGACAAGATAATCCTCGTCATTAATGAAGAGGACCTGAGGTGGGCAGAATATTGTTTTCCCGACAAAGGCTGTCCAATTCGTCGATGAAGGAGGGAGAGGGGGAGGAGGAAGGGGAAGGCTTATTTTCTCATTTGCATTCATGCAGAGTCTGTGCATCTCATTTTATCTCTTCCTGTTCCAGTCGAAATTCAGGTTTAATGTATATAGTGATTCACTGCAAAATGATTCATTTATGGGTTTATTGTTAGAAAGACAAATTATGCTTCTGACGTAACTAGCTGTTATTTGGTTTGTTTCTGTAGATTAGTTTCGTGAGCACATACATACGTACACACACACAAATATATATGTATATGTATATGTCTATACAAATATATGTATCCATGTGAGCGCGCGAGTGCTTTCTGTGTGTAAATTATAAGAATTTTGTGCTTGAAATTGTGACATACTGTCACACACATGCACACACATACATACATACATACATACATACATACATACATACATACATATATATATATATATATATATATATATATATATATATATATATATATATATATATATACATATACATATATAGATATTAAATTTATGTATGTCATCAATAACCAATAACTTCATCGCCTTCATTTGCAGGAGGGATGGAGGGAGGGAGTAAGGGAAGAGGGGGTAGGGGTCCGACGGCTCCCTCCTGAGATAAACTAGACAAGTCTGTGTTTACAGCGCGAAAAGAACTAAAGTTCGATGTTGGTCCAATCCAAACGGTTAGATAGATAAATACCATTGCTGCTCTGGCAATGAGCGGGAGGTTATCCAGGCCCTTGAAACTTTACTGGAGTTAAGCGCCCTTCTCACGATGGTGCTTGAAACGCATTAGCGTTCCTTTGGGTCTTAACTCCTCGTTGGAGTTTCTTGTTTTTTTCCGATGATTGTGTTATGTTGTGTCACTTCACATTTCAAGCATGAACAACTTTGGTAGGTTTTGAAAGCATCATTGGTTTCATTCAGGCATTATTTCTGAGATCTCGTATCATATTTTGTAGTCACAGCTGCTTCCATTTCTTCCTAAACGCGCGCATACAGCTAGGCTCTGTAAAGATATACGCACGTGTATCCTCAGTACCCAAGCACATGCATATGAATGTATGTATTTGCAGTGGTATGTATAAGAAATATTTTTTTGCAACATCAAGTAATGAGCAATTAAATATCATAATTTGTATTTTGGGTGTAACCAGCTTGTCTGAGGCTGAAAGGTGAAGTTCCTAATCTCATTTCCAGCATCTGAGTGAGTCGCATTTCCAACCGGAAGGGACTTGTCCACAAAGCAGCTGTGTTATGGCCCCATGTAATTATGGCATGCAAATTTGGTCAGCTTTTCCCCTCTTCTCTTTGGAATTTTTTTCTCCCTTCTTTTTGGAATTTTTTCTTTCTCCTTTTTGGATTTTTTTCTTTCTAATTTTTGGATTTTTCTTCTTTTTGGAATTTCTTTCATTCTCCTTTTTGGAATTTCTTATTTGCTCCTTTTTGGAATTTCTTTCTTCCTTTTTGAAATTTTTTTCATTCTCCTTTGAGGAATTTTTTTCTTCCTCCTTTTTGGAATTTCTTTCTTTCTCCTTTTTGGAATTTTGTTCTTGCACCTTTTTGGAATTTCTTTGTTTCTCCTTTTTGGATTTTTTTTTTTTGGAATTTTTTTCTCCTTTTTGGAATTTCTTTCTTTCTCCTTTTGGGAATTTTTTCTTTCTCCTTTTGGGAATTTATTTCTTTCTTCTTTTTGGAATTTCTTTCTTTCTCCTTTTTGGAATTTATTTTCTTCTTTTTAGGAATTTGTCTCTCTCCTTTTTGGACTTTTTCTTTCTTTCTGGAATTTCTTTCTTTCATATTTTTGGAATTTTATTTCTTTTTTATTTTATTAATTTCCCCTATTTGGAATTTCTTTCTTTCTTCTATCTGGAATTTCTCTTTCTGCTTTCTGGAATTTCTTTCTTTCTCCTATTTGGAATTTCTTTCTTTCTCCTTCCTGGAATTTCTTTCTTTCTCCTTTCTGGAATTTCTTTCTTTCTCCTATTTGGAATTTCTTTCTTTCTCCTTCTGGAATTTCTTTCTTTCTCCTATTTGGAATTTCTTTCTTTGTCCATTCTGGAATATCTTTCTTTCTCCTTTCTGGAATATCTTTCTTTCTCTTTTCCGGAATTTCTTTCTTTCTCCTTTTTGGAATTTGACTTCTGTGCAGCCGGGAAGGTCGCCGGATGATGTCTTTGTTACGAAGACTTTGCATAAGAGCACAACTCGCGTCCGGTTCTTACATAACTTTCTGGGTGTATTCATCACGAGGAGAGTTATCGGAGACTCAGAGGGACAGAATGAAGCCAGTCATCCAGCACACAAAAACACGACTTCCCTCTCACTCCGGAAGCTGCGAAATCGTGTGCTCATCACTGCTGCAGGGATAGATGAAATAATGAAGCCGATTTTGTTAGTGTTATTTCGTTCCTGGTAGTGTTTTGGCGGCAGGAGAGACGCTATTTTTTTCGTCTGCATTTATATATATTTCAATACAATTGGTTTTCTATTTTGTCAATAGAACTTATATATTTCAGTACAATGGGTTTTCTATTTTTTCAGTAGAACTTATTTCAGTATAATGGGTTTTCTATTTTTTCCGTAGAACTTGTATATTTCAATACAATGGGTTTTCTATTTTGTCATTAGAAGATATATTTCAGTACAATGGGTTTTCTATTTTTTCATTAGAACTTATTTATTTCGATACAATGGGTTTTCTATTTTTCCCCTAGAACTTATTTATTTCAATACAATGGGTTTTCTATTTTTCCCCTAGAATTTACTTATTTCAGTACAATGGGTTTTCTATTTTTTCCTTAGAACTTATATATGTCAGTATAATGGGTTTTATATTTTTTCCTTAGAACTTATATATCCCAATACAATGGGTCTTTCATTTTTCCCCTAGAACTTATATATTTCAATACAATTGGTTTTCTATTTTTCCTTAGAACTTATATTTCACTATAGTGAGTCTTCTATTTTTTCCTTAGAACTCATTTATTTCAATGCAATGGGATTTCTTTTTTTTTTCCTTAGAACTTTTATATTTCAATATAATGGATTTTCTGTTTTGTCCTTAGAACTTATTTTAATATTTTTTTTTTATCTCGCTGCTGGCTTTTCTCCGACTATATTTAAAAATTCTATAGCATATGTCAAAACATAACTATAAGGTTTTAGTTATCAAATCTATTAGTTCAGCAGTCGTTGTATACACTTTCAACAGGGCTTCCTGTTCCGGATACTCACTGTCTTCAGGAAGGGGTTTCTTAGTCAATGAATATGGTATTGTCACCAGGAATGAATATAATCTTAAGGAAAGGGAGAGGATTTTAGTCCTCATAAGCAACTGGGATAGTCAGATTTAATAGTCTCTTGTCTGCACGATTCCAGAGATGACTGAACATCGGTTGAAAGCTTGCTTATTAACAGGCCTGCCTCCTTGGATGCACTTACGTCATTCAAACAGGATTCCCAAAACGCTTGCATATTTCCAGGCTTATTTTCTCTCTCAGATTTTATGTTGCTAGATACGTGGGGGGAGTTGCTCATATGTTTTGATCATTCTTTTTTTTATTTTCAAGTTAATGTTATTTGTTTTGTTGTCCTTCAGTTTGTTTCAGTGCTGACCTTATATAGTCAGTGACTGGTTCTTCCATTTATTTTCCAGTAAGATTATCTTTCCTTGCGAAATTTTATTTTGACCAACATCCTCTTCCTGATGTAACGGTATGCTGACATATCGGTTTCCATTGTGATGCTACTGTTCAGTACTTGACTCTCCTTTCATATCAAAGCTGTATTTTGTTTTAATGATGAATGTTTACGTAGCGAATGCTTCACAATTTCATGTTAGGATTTATATACAGCGTTTGATTATGTAGGGTTTTGTAGTTTTCTAAAAAGAAAACTATTGTGCCGGCTTTGTCTGTCCGTCAGCACTTTTTTCTGTCCACGCTTTTTCTGTCTGCCCTCAAATCTGAAAAACTACTGAGGCTAGAGGGCTGCAAATTGACATGTTGATCATCCATCCTCCGATCATCAAACATACCAAATTGCAGCCCTCTAGCCTCAAGAGTTTTTATTTTATTTAAGGTTAAAGTTAGACATAATCGTGCATCTGGCAACGATATATGTCAGGCCACCACCGACCCGTGGTTAAAGTTTCATGGGCCGCGGCTCATACAGCATTATACCGAGACCACCGAAACATAGATCTATTTTCGGTGGCCTTGATTATACGCTGTACAGAAAACTCTGTTTGCCTTAGTTGCCTTTTACCTTTTAATAATGTAGTCTACGCATTGATAGTGATCTGTTTGTTAGTATAAGGGTTACTATACTTTTTTAATGGTTGATTGATTTATATTCGTCTTCACTTCTGAATTAAGCAAACTTGATTCTGAAACTTTAGTTAGATGTTTCACTTGATTTTTCATGATTTACATCTTACATTGTATCCTGTCCATTAGTCTAAAATAACACACACACACATTTATATATATATATATATATATATATATATATATATATATATATATATATATATATATATATATATATATATATAAATTATATATATATATTTATTTGTGGTCTGCACCAACGTCTCTAATATATATATATATATATATATATATATATATATATATATATATATATATATATATATATGTGTGTGTGTGTGTGTGTGTGTGTGTGTGTGTGTGTGGTCTGACTGCACCAACATCTGTCTTCTTATGTATATATGTCTGTGTATGTGTGTGTGCGCGTTTGTTTGTGCATGTGTGTGTGTTTGTTATTTCTGACCAAGAAATAAGATACAACGTCTAATGTTGTTCAAAAAGGGGAATATACAATTAAAGTCCCAAAATCAAGTTCTCTTAATTCATAAATGGAGACATCTATAATCCACAGTAGATTTAAGATTTTTTCCAACATGCCTCATCATCTATTATTCCAAACATTTATTTGTATTTGCGACTGTGTGCTTATTTTCGGAATGACTTGTAAAACTATCAAATTACCTGTTGTCGCAAAAATAACACTAGGTCGTGCCTTTTTTAATTGTAAAAAAAAAATCCACGGTTGTATATGTATATATAATATCATATTTATAAGTATATATGCATGTATATGTCTTATCGAAACATCTTTTCAGCTGTAATTTTATAAATATATACATACTGTATATGTATGCATGCATGTGTATTATCCAAAATATCTCTTCAGCTATAATTGTATGTATGTATGTATGTATATATATATATATATATATATATATATATATATATATATATATATATATATATATATATATATATATATGACTTGTACAGGGATCTTGCACGGTGTTTTGGCAACATCGTATGAGCACTCCCTAAAAATGAATTATGCCTCTGATAGTTTTTTGTTCTTTTTCCAGGTAAGTTGTTACTACCAGGCGGCCAGAGAAGAAGCTCCTGTTTGCCTTGGACGAGATCGTGAGTACCTCGTAATGTGTAAGCGAAGGCTATGTTTCTGTTACTATAATGAGACGTCTAGGGTGGAACGCTGTTACTTCCTCAGAAAGAACACGCAAATCGGTTTTTTTTTTTTTTTGCTGGGGGAAGGGAGTTATATATTCGATAGCGCTGACAGATCTCAGCAAGGTTATCAGTACTTGAACAGATACTCAGCGTAAGAGATCGGAATAGCCTGCATATTTTATTTTTTGTGTTTGTGTGTTTGATGACAAAAGCATTTATCATTCTCTTGATAGCACTGCATTGTTGCTCTTAATGGAAAATCTCTCAGCTACCGGGTATGCCAAGGTCTTTTTCTCTAGGCGATGGTTATCAAGCATTCAGTCTCTGACGCTTGGGCTCAGAACTGCACGAATCCACGCTGCTGTCTGGATCTGAAAAATCTTCAAAAATTCAGGAAGTAAGGCGAAAATCAAGGGAAGATGCTTCGCATGCAAGCAGTCATCCGGACACTCGTGAATACCCGAAAGTACAACAAAATAAAATCACTCAATTCTTCAGGTTTCCTTGACTTTATTAAAAAAAAAAAAAATAAAAAGAGTAAAAAATGCGCCTGAGTTTCTTCGCTGCTGTCGAGTTTTCTGTACAGCGTGTAATCAAGGCCACCGAAAACAGATCTCTCTTTCGGTGGTCTCGGTATAATGCTGTATGAGCCGCCGCCCATGAAACTTTAACCACAGCCCGGTAGTGGCCTATCCTATATCGTTGTCAGAAGCACGACTATGGCTAAATTTAACCGTAAATAAAATAAAAACTGCTGAGGCTAGAGGCCTGCAATTTGGTATGTTTGATGATTGGAGGGTGGATGATCGACATACCAATTTGCAGCCCTCTAGCCTCAGTGGTTTTTAAAATCTGAGGGCGGACAGAAAAAAAGTGCGGACGGACAGACAAAGCCGGCACAAAAGTTTCGTTTTACAGAAAACAAAAAGGACCCACGAAAGTGGGGTAGTAAAAATAAAAGTACAGTCAAAATAAGAGTACAAAAAAAGTAGTATTGGAAGGGAATCATGGATCTTGCTTTGGCTAGGTCACTAAGTAATTGCATAGATGACTTAAGAAGTGGCACAGTACATTTTAGTTCTCAAACACAGAAACAAAACCTTCAAATCATGAAACGTAGAAAAGAAAAACCTCCCATTCCCGGGATGTTAAAGGTGATTGTGTATCACGTTTCAAAACGTAAAGGTTCCCAAAATATGAATTCAGGCAAAAATTAGGTTTCTAAGGAGAGGAATAACAGAGAGAAGTCGTTGTGGAAACTGCATACATAGCGTTCTTTTTGTAACCTGACCTTGGGAATAGCATATGAAATAGGCAATATCCTAGACCTGGTTCAAACGGTCCACAGACTGGAATAATTCGTATAATACAAGATTCACTTTGACATCAGGATATCCTGAAGAAGCACCAATTGTCTCGGATGCTTAAAAAAAAAAAAAAAAGACGCATGCGCACTGACAAACTCTCATATTATATATATATCTATATCTATATATATATATATATTAATATTTATATATTTATATATATATATATTATATATATATATATATATATATATATATATATATATATATATATATATATATATATATATATATATATATATATATATATTTGCTACACTGGCTGTAACCAGGGTTAAAAGAGAGAAAAGTCCAGTAATATAATATATATATATATATATATATATATATATATATATATATATATATATATATATAATAAAAGAAGCCGTTAAAACGTCAAAAGGGTAGAAAGTTATAGCTAAATTTCGGAGACACCGTCTGTTTCCCTCAACAGGCAGGTAATGAATGGAATCAAAGTTACAGAGCTGTGACTTCTGGAATATTCCTTCATTTGTATAAATACCACTGCTCTGTAACTCTTATTTCATTCACTACCTGCCTGTTGAGGGAGACAGACAGTGACTCCGAAACATAAAGCTACAACTTTCTACCCTTTTTGGTGTTTTTATGGTTCCTTTTATTAGGTGGAATTCTGTTTTAATATAAAGTATTTCTTAGTCATATATACTGTATATATTGTGTGTATATATATATATATATATATATATATATATATATATATATATATATATATATATATATATATATATACTGTATATATATATGTGTGTGTGTGTGTGTGTGTGTGTGTGTGTGTGTGTATGTGTGTACGCTCTCACTCACCCCAGCGAAACCAATATTGTTGTGATTGTCCACTACGCTGAACTCTAATTACATTAGGGATCGGTGCAGTTCCATAGCACTTGCCCATTGAGACTGCGGCCTGTGAAATGATATATCGTTTCCCTTTGGGTACCTCGTACCCAGGTGTGTTATGCGATTGCTAATTGCAAGCGATGTTCAAGGGGCAAACTGCATCTGCGCGAAGCACTGCATAAAAAAAAGCTTTAAGATTATATGAATACAGGAAGAAATGAATGACGATGATCGTAATTGCAGTGATGCAAACAACGCTTACCAAGTTGTTCCTTCAAATGGAGAAATGTTTCGAATATGTGCGACCACCTGCAGATATCCCGCTTCAAAACAAACTTGTTTACCTTTGAGAATAAGGAATGGCTAAATAAGCGGATACCTGCGCTTGCCGATTAGGAGATTACAGTATGCATCCTCGTCATGTGGAGACGTCGTTGATCAAAAGCAGTGACGGTGCAGTTATGCTTCAGCGTGGTGACGTGAAAAGTAATGGCTATTTTTATGCAGTGCATGCGCTGTGCGAACCGGAAGTTTTGCATCAAGTACAGAGTCTGTAATAAGTGTTACGCCCTTACCCGACATTCATTGGATCCTTTGGTGGTCATGGGAGAATGTTCCGCTAAATGCTGCTCTAATTAGTGACGAGAGAGAGAGAGAGAGAGAGAGAGAGGAGTCGTCCAGCTCTCAATCAAAGTTCAGTGCGTTATCGGAACTGCGGAAAGACATTAGCCGACCTTTTAGTTTTCTGTAAAAGAAAACTATTGTGCCGGCTTTGTCTATCCGTCCGCTCTTATTTCTGTCCGCCCTCAGATCTTAAAAACTACTGAAGCTAGAGGACTACAAATTGGCATGTCGATCATCCGTCCTCCAAACATCAAACATACCAAATTGCAGCCGTCTAGTCTCAGTAGTTTTTATTTTACTTAAGGTTAAAGTTAGTCAAAATCGTGCATCTGGCAACGATATAGGCCATCCGCCACCGGGCCGTGGTTAAAGTTTCAAGGGCCGCGGCTCATACAGCATTATAACGAGACCACCGAAAGATAGATCTATTTTCGGTGGCCCTGATTATATGCTGCAGCGGCTGTACAGAAAACTGTTTCTTCGGCGCATTTTTTACTTGTTTTTTTTTCTTTTCCTCAATAAAAGACTAAACTAAAGCGTTTGAAATCCACTGGGGAACGGGAGATTCGACAAGAGGGATTTGATTGCCCGGTGATGAAGAGAGTACATACACAGTATGTTACAGGCATTTCGTGAACTGCCAGAAATTTCAGGCAGTTAGTGAAATAGGAACATTTGATCCCCCAGCGGCTAGTACTAAACACGGCAAAACTGACTTACCTACATTGTTTCGCCGTGTTTAGTATTAGCCCCTGGGGTGTCAAATGTATTTCACCGTATTTAGTACTAAGCCCCCGGGGCGTCAAATGTATTTTGCCGTGTTTAGTACTATCCCCTGAGTGGTCAAATATATTTCTGCGTGTTTAGTACTAGCCTGTGGGGGTCAGATGTATTTCGCCATGTTTAGTACTAGCCCCTGGGGCGTCGAATGTATTTTGCCGTGTTTAGTACTAGCCCCTGGGGTGTCAAATGTTTTTTGCCATGTTTAATACTAGCCCCTGGGGGTCAATTGTACTTCACCGTGTTTAGTACTAGTCCCTGGGGTGTCAAATGTATTTCACCATGTTTAGCACCAGGCCCTGGCGGGTCAAATGTATTTCGCCGTGTTTAGTACTAGGCCCTGGCGGGTCAAATGTCTCTAAGTGCATTTCGCTATCTGCCTGAAATTTCAGGCAGCTCGTGAAATTCCTCGTTTCGCTATCTGCCTCTAACATGTACACATTTAAACAGAAACGCGTCGAAATGAAGAAATTCCTTCGATCATATATACTCTAAGGTTCCTCTATGTTTACAGTACTTTCGTTTTTCGTGAAATTGCTCGGCCGCCTCTTCGGCGGAAAGAGCCGAGTGAACACGATAAACGACTTAGTAGCAGAAGCTAAAAGCGGCTGTATTGGCTTTTCTCTGCTGCCAGTTATGGGTTTCTGGGTCACTGGAGCACACCACTTGTTTTATAACCCCTGGATGTTATCGCCGTATGCCACTCCCTCTCGAGAATTCTTTATCTATCTTTAAGTCTGTCTCTCGATTTTGTGGTCTTTTATCTCTATATCTGTATGTCTGTCTGTGCCTGTCATCACGGCAACAATTAATTTTTCTTTATATTGTTTCTGTGTTATTTATTAGTATTAGCTGTTATTCCGTCGTAAGAGTTCATTGTGCTTTTTACCTGTCAGTCCGTTAGCCATTACCACAGTTATTTTGGATTGTATTACCTTGTGTTATCAGTCTATCCCAGTGATTCTCAAGCATTTGTAAAAAAAAAAAATAACAAAATTTGCAGGTCTTCATATAATTATTATCAGTGTCTCTAATTTAATTATGTTTATCTAAGTCTTCTGATATGCTCTTTGTTTGTACAGTATATTTCTGCATGTACATGTGCTGATTTTGGTTTGAGTGTGGATAGTAATTTTATTCATTAAATAAGAAGTTAATGCATGCGATATGGAGGGATGATGAAGAAGGGGTGCCACGGTAATGATTGTACATTAGTTAGGGTGCCATCACTAAAAAAAGATTAAGAAGCACTGGTCTATCCTATATCTGCCGTAAGCAACAATCTTTTCCCTATTCCTGGCAGTTCCTTCAGTTTCTAAGAATATTCACTCGTTTTCTTTATCCTTTTGCGGCGAACCAGCCAGATGTTCCCTGCGTTTTGCTGCAAATAATGAATCTCATTAGCTTATTTAAGATGAATTAATATTAATTACATGCAAGTGATTGATTGGTTGGTGGACTTACTGGCGTTTGACAACCTGACGTTACAACTGCAAAGGACCCCGTAGGGGGCGGTAGTGCTGTCAGTGCACCTCATACCGTGCCCTGTAAGCATTACTTAAGGTTCTTTTCAGCGTGCCTTTGGCCCCTAGCTGTAACCCCTTTCGTTCCTTTTACTGTACTTCCTATCATATTCTCTTTCTTCCATCTTACTTTCCTCAACCCTCTCCTAACAATTGATATGCACAGGGCAACTGCTTTGAGGTTTTCCTCCTGTTGCACCTTTCAAACCTGAATGACCTCATGAGCCTTTGGCCTAAATTCTATATTCAGTTCAATTCAATTCAACACAACTGCAAAGGAGAGCGACACGGCACACCATTATCTGCAAACCGCACAAAGCCATCGATGCAAACTGTCATAAAATCATAGTTTCCTTTATGTAAGCTGCTCGTACCTTTCGAAAGATAACATTTATATTCTACGACAAAGCGCAACATAAGCTTAAAAAACCCACAGTATCTGAGTGTTTCGAACCGACCATATACCTGTATATCACATTCGCGGAATTCAAAGGAAATGGACGGATTCAGTAAATGAATACACTCGAACAGATGTGACGAAAATTGCTGGTAATCTGAACAACAGACAAAAAGTGAAAGATCCCGTTTTTAATTTTCTGTAAAAGAAAACTGTTGAGATGGCCCTGTCTGTCCGTCCGCACTTTTTCTGTCCGCCCTCGGGTATTAAAAACTACTGAGGCCAGAGGACTGCAAATTGGTGTGTCGATCATCCACCCTCCAATCATCAAACATACCAAACTGCAGCCCTCTAGCCTCTGTGGTTTTTACTTTATTTAAGGTTAAAGTTAGTCATGATCGTGTGTCTGGCAACACTATATGTTAGGTCACCACACAGACATTAAAAATTACTGAGGCTAGAGGTCTGCAAATTAGTGTGTCGATCATCCATCCCCCAGTCATTAAACATACCAAATTGCAGCCCTCCAGCCTCAGTAGTTTTTATTCCATTTAAGGTTAAAGTTAGCCATGATCGTGTGCGTGGCAACGTTATAGGATAGGCCACCACTCAGACATTAAAAGTTACTGAGGCCAGAGGGCTGCAAATTGGTGTGTCGATCATCCACCCTCCAATCATCAAACATACCAAACTGCAGCCCTCTACCTCAGTAGTTTTTACTTTATTTAAGCTTAAAGTTAGTCATGATCGTGCGTCTGGTAACGCTATAGGATAGGCGACCACCGGGCCGTGGCTGAAAGTTTTATGGAACGCGGCTCATCCAGTATTATACGCCGTACAGAAAACTCGATTGCGCCTAAGAAACTTCGGCGCATTTTTTACTTTTTTTATTTTTTAAATTTTTTTCTTTATTTATTTATTTTTTGTTTTGGTCGCATCAGCCTTCTACCGAACTCGTCGACCTTCCCGTGCCTTTGGAGGCTGCTAGAAGTTGCATCCAGGACGAAGGTCATATTGACGCTGACTTTCCTCTCGCTGATCGAAAGTTGTTGCGTGATTAAAACGCCAGGGACGCCCCATCTGGGACATAATGGGTCTGGAAGTGGAGTTCGCCAGTGAATTTGCACCAGAACGATAGCAAGGTGAGATGATGATGATGAAGATGATGAAGATGTTGATGTTGGTGATTCTGATGACAGCCGAAGTAAGCAAGCTATTAAAGAAGAGCTTGTGACGATGACGAGGAGGAGGAGGAGGAGGAGGAGGAGGAACTAGGAATTATTAAGGCCGTCGTGATAAGGATGATGAGGAAAACGGGGAAGGAGAGGGGACGCCAATGATGTTTATGAATAGGAAAGCGCGTAATGATGGGCGGAATGAAGGGTGGAGTTGATGATGGTGGGTGAGCGATGATGACGGAAAGGAGAAGGCGAAGGAGAAAGCTGAATACTGGATGATAATGACGTCCCAAGTAGTAAGTCTGTGAACTGGAAATAAATGGCAAAGAAATGAAGAGAAATCAAAATAAGCACATTGAACAAGAGGCAAGCGAAGAGTGTTGCGAAAGGAAAGAAATGTCAAGGCACAAAAGCGGAGGAAATAATGGGAAAATACTAACGTACTGAGGTAAAAAAATGGATGAGCAGGAATTTGTGGTATTTCAAGGTCATTATTTACATCCTGTTAAGGCTTTTATTTGTTCCATTTGCCATCTTATTCACTGAAGAACCCATTCACTAAGTGAGTTCTCCTGATCAACAACAGAGGTTTTCTTAAAAAAAAAAAGTTTCTTCGGCGCAGTTGAGTTTTCTGTACAGCACATAATGCCGTATGAAACTCTTAGCCACGGCCCATGAAACTCTCAGCCGCGGCCCATGAAACTTTCACCCACGGTCCGGTGGTGGCCTGTGTTAGCACGATCATAGCTAACTTTAACCTTAAATAGAATAAAAACTACTGAGGCTAGAGGGCTGCAATTTAGTATATTTGATGATTGGAGGGTGGATGATCAACATGCAAATTTGCAGCCCTCTAGCCTCAGTAGTTCTTAAGATCTGAGGGCGGACAGAAAAAGTGCGAACGGACAGACAGATATCCATCTCAATAGCTTTCTTTTACAGAAAATGAGAAAAACGAGTTCAAGATTTGTAAGAATAATAATAATGAAAAACCAATAACTGGGAACCCTTTAACTGTGTAGATGAAATCTCTTAAAAATCTTATCATTCAGTGATCAAATACCAAGCGAAAAGTCGACGAAGATTGTCTGTTTTTTGTTTACTTACCTAAACATCAGGAATTAGCCTCAGAATTTGAAACCCCTGGAAATGTGCCAACGCTATTCAACGATTGGAGCTCTGTGTTTGGCAGTTTTCCACAGCTGTTTCGAGTTGATTTTGCAACCAATCCGTTTTCCACAGCCGTTTCGGAGTTGATTTTGGAACCAAACCGTTTTCCACAGCCGTTTCAGAATTGATTTTGGAGTCAAATCGTTTTCTCGGAGTTGATTTTGGAACCAAACCGTTTTCCACAGCCGTTTCGGAGTTGATTTTGGAACCAAACCGTTTTCCACAGCCATTTCAGAATTGATTTTGGAATCAAATCGTTTTCTCGGAGTTGATTTTGCAACCAGTCCGTTTTCCACAGCCGTTTCGGAGTTGATTTTGGAACCAAACCGTTTTCCACAGCCGTTTCGGAGTTGATTTTGGAACCAAACCGTTTTCCACAGCCGTTTCGGAGTTGATTTTGGAACCAAGCCGTTTTCCACAGCCATTTCAGAATTGATTTTGGAATCAAATCGTTTTCTTGGAGTTGATTTTGGAACCAAACCGTTTTCCACAGCCGTTTCGGAGTTGATTTTGGAACCAAACCGTTTTCCACAGCCGTTTCGGAGTTGATTTTGGAACCAAGCCGTTTTCCACAGCCGTTTCAGAATTGATTTTGGAATCAAATCGTTTTCTTGGAGTTGATTTTGGAACCAAACCGTTTTCCACAGCCGTTTCGGAGTTGATTTTGGAACCAAACCGTTTTCCACAGCCATTTCAGAATTGATTTTGGAATCAAATCGTTTTCTCGGAGTTGATTTTGCAACCAATCCGTTTTCCACAGCCGTTTCGGAGTTGATTTTGGAACCAAACCGTTTTCCACAGCCGTTTCGAAGTTGATTTTGGAACCAAACCGTTTTCCACAGCCGTTTCGGAGTTGATTTTGGAACCAAGCCGTTTTCCACAGCCATTTCAGAATTGATTTTGGAATCAAATCGTTTTCTCGGAGTTGATTTTGGAACCAAACCGTTTTCCACAGCCGTTTCGGAGTTGATTTTGGAACCAAGCCGTTTTCCACAGCCATTTCAGAATTGATTTTGGAATCAAATCGTTTTCTCGGAGTTGATTTTGGAACCAAACCGTTTTCCACAGCCGTTTCGGAGTTGATTTTGGAACCAAACCGTTTTCCACAGCCATTTCAGAATTGATTTTGGAATCAAATCGTTTTCTCGGAGTTGATTTTGGAACCAAACCGTTTTCCACAGCCGTTTCGGAGTTGATTTTGGAACCAAGCCGTTTTCCACAGCCATTTCAGAATTGATTTTGGAATCAAATCGTTTTCTCGGAGTTGATTTTGGAACCAAACCGTTTTCCACAGCCGTTTCGGAGTTGATTTTGGAACCAAGCCGTTTTCCACAGCCATTTCAGAATTGATTTTGGAATCAAATCGTTTTCTCGGAGTTGATTTTGGAACCAAACCGTTTTCCACAGCCGTTTCGGAGTTGATTTTGGAACCAAACCGTTTTCCACAGTCATTTCAGAATTGATTTTGGAATCACACCGTTTTCCACAGCCGTTTCATAATTGATTTTGGAATCAAACCGTTTTCCACAGCCGTTTCGGAGTTGATTTTGGAACCGAACCGTTTTCCACAGCCGTTTCGGAGTTTACTTTGGAACCAAAAAAATTTTTTTATCAGCACATTTTAAAAATGTTCGGTTTATTTTAACGCACGCAAACTCTGTTTATGACCGTTGTAAACGGTTCATTCGCAAATCTTACAGCTAAAACGTACCATATGTTTAACGCTCGACAATTGGCATAAAAGTAGTTTGGGACCGTTAAAAAAGGTCAAGGTCACTTCTATTTACGTCCAATGATAAGATCGTCCAAAGCCCCCTTCCAGCAGAATAGGATCAGAGTAAAAAACGAGTAGCAATAATTGATAATAATAATGACGTGGACAGTAACTGTATTTATAATAGTAACCAAGATGATTTTGATGCAAATGATGGAGAGGGTGATATTAAAAGTAAACAAGTAATAAATGCGCCGAAGTTTCTTCGGCGCAATCGAGTTTTCTGTACGTCGTATAATCAAGGCCACCGAAAATAGATCTATCCTTCGGTGGTCTCGGTATAATGCTGTATGAGCCGCGGCCCATGAAACTTTAACCACAGGCAGGTGGTGGCCTGTCCTATATCATTGCCAGAGGTATGATTATGGCTAACTTTAACCGTAAATAAAATAAAAACTAATGAGGCTAGAGGGCTGCAATTTGGTATGTTTGATGACTGGAGGGTGGATGATTAACATACCAATTTGCAGCCTTCAAGGCTCAGTAGTTTTCAAGGTCTGAGGGCGAACATAAAAAGTGCAGACGGACAGACAAAGCCGGCACAATAGTTGTCTTTTACAGAAAACTACAAGGTACGGGTTGCTACTTAGCAACCCGGAAACAGGACAGTGCCTTCTAGTGTATATCATGAATTTCATACTGAACGCTGCTAAAAGTATTTGCTGCTGGCAAGACTGCTTGGGAATTCCAGGTATCAAAAGGATCGTGCATTCCTTCTCTCTCTCTCTCTCTCTCTCTCTCTCTCTCTCTCTCTCTCTCTCTCTCTCTCTCTCTCTCTCTCTCTCTCTCTCTCTCTCTCTCTCACCTGCTTTGGGTCTGAAGCATCTTTGCCATGACTGCAGAAAGGGGCCGAAAGATGAGCAGCTTCAGGTAATTTGGGAAAGCAGGCTAGCAAAAGAATTCACAGCAAGTTCGAGATTTGCCAAAATGGATTTTTGATTTTGCCTGAAAGAAAATCCATTGTATATAAATTTTAAAAACCTGAACATTCGAAATGTCCACCAGTGTCACCAGAAGATAAGCGTTTTCCTTCAACAATGTCACTTAACTTCGAACTCCATTATATGTCAATACTATAAGGAAGGACAAAAATAAATTCGTGAAAATTTCACTCACGAATCGTTCATTGTATTCGAGAGCAGCATAGCATCAGTGGAGTAGAACTCTCGTCAAGTCAAAGCAAAACCTGAACACTCCTTTCAAGATGGGCCGTGAAACAGGCCCATTCGGCCCAGTAATATAGTAGTAGTAGTAGCAGGGATATGCCTTTGTAACGGCTTCCATCCCCAGAGTACCCTCTGGTTATAAGTACTTCCAGCTCGGAAAGTGAGGAAGAATGAAGCGATCCACTTACTGTATGTGGGTCTTCCCCAACCTTAATGTCCTCTGCGGCATTCCCATTCGATATCCGGGCTTGATTCTTCCCATTCCGCAACCCTTCCTCCCTCTCAGCAAAGTCATTTCCTCAAGCCATGATTTACAACACAGGCTGGATAATAAGTTTTGTATTGGAATTGGCTGTTGACATCTTTTCCCCTCTCTCTCTCTTGACAAGTTTTTCACCCTCTCTCTCTCTCTCTCTCTCTCTCTCTCACTCTCTCTCTCTCTCTCTCTCTCTCTCTCTCTCTCTCTCTCTCTCTCTCTCTCTCTCATTATTACAGAAAAGATTTTATAATCACTTCTTAAAAGTACTACAAGCTGTAGAATTTTTCGGTCAGTGAAAATACTTTATAGAGATAGTGTTCAGTTTAAATGAGGGCCGACGGGACCGGCAATCCAATGCTCTTATTTTGCCCATCCCCGAAGCAAGTCTTGGAATACAGGCGAAATGGAAAAAGTTTGGAATAAAGGGTAGCCGGATAATAAATCAGGAACTTGAGTCGCAGTTGCCACCGACCCTTTTTTTTTTTTATCAGCATCCTAGATAAGATTCGATACGCCTTAGGAAATGTTGCTATAATGACATCCAACTTCCTTTGGTGGGCTTGTATGTTTTAGTCATTTTTATCCTTTATACATATACAGACACACATTATATATATAATACAGACATATATATATATATATATATATATATATATATATATATATATATATATATATATATGTATATATATATATATATATATATATATATATATATATATATATATATATATATATATATATATACTGTATATATGTATATATATATATATATATATATATATATATATATATATATATATATATATATATTATATAAATATATATTACCACAAAAAGTTCTGAATGTGGGTCCTGACCAGTTTGGGCATTATTTGTAAGCCACTGGCGAAGGGCTGATACATAGTGGTATAGATATTCAGAATGCATATGCTACGGGGCCAGTTAAAAAAAAAAAAACTAACAGACCGTTGGAAACCAAAATTCCAAACCCGAGAGATGCGAGCAGGTAGAACCACACCCTGTTTTGCGGTTGAGTCAGGTTTTCTGTTTACAAATTTCATGATCTTTTTTCCATCCATATCCACCACCTACCTGAAAATTCAAACATTTTCCATTATTTCTTTTGAAATCAGTAGATTAAGTTTTTACATGCCTTAAATGATATTCATAATATCACAAAGGCTTTCATTTATAAAGCTAGACTGTGATTTGTCTTTCTAGTGCGTTATTAGAATAAAATACCTTTTTTTTTGCCCCCGCCCAGATGATTGTATGATTGCTTACACTAACGTACAAAAATTCCACTTTTCACCTGTGTATCTTACACATTTTTTATGCAGTTCTATTCTCTTTTTCCAGTTTTTCTCCAGTTTGACCAATGTGAAAGTTATCACAAAACTTACATAGAACCTGATGAAAATTATATCCACTGGCATTGTCAGGTGAGAAGTTAAGAGAGCGTTGTGGATATTAAAATTACATAGGCGTGTGGTAAAGTGGAACCAATACATTCAAAATATATAGCACAAGATGTTTTGTAAGTCTTTCTGTTGATCTTGGTTTTGTGGAGATTTCATGATAATAAAAAAACAAGTGAAAAATGCGCCGAAGTGTCTTTGGCGCAGTCGAGTTTTCTGTACAGCCGCTACAGCGTATGATAATCAAGGCCACCGAAAATAGATCTATCTTTCGATGGTCTCGAGTATAATGCTGTATGGGCCGCGACCCATGAAACTTTAACCACGGCCCGGTGGTGTCTTATCCTATATCGTTGCCAGAAGCACGGTTATGGCTTATTTTAACCTTAAATAAAATAAAAGCTACTGAGGCTAGAGGGCTACAATTTGGTATGTTTGATGATTGGAGGGTGGATGATCATACCAATTTGCTGCCCTCAAGCCTCGGTAGTTTTTAAGATCTGAGGGCGTACAGGAAAAGTGCGGACGGACAGACAAAGCCGGCACAGTAGTTTTCTTTGACAGAAAACTAAAAATCGATGAATTGAAACTTCCAAAGAAAGAACGAAAATGCAAATGTAAATGTGAAAGGTCCTAGTTAGGTGTTGGGGACCGCTTGGTCGCTGCCATCATCACAGCCAATAATACTGCAAAATGTCTGACCAAACCTTGGTAACACCTGTGGAATCCCAATAAGCTCTGGCGGTGAAGCTAATGAGCTTTTCGAGCAAGATAGCGGCGCCAGCAACAACCTGTTTATAGCTTCTAAAGTAACAGAACTTAGGAGGAGAGAAATTGAAAAACCTTCCTGTGAATTCTAGGAAGAGAATACGTATCACTCATGCAAAATCAGCCCCAATCTTTGCTTGAGAATTTCTGTCGAACCCCTTGAAAACCGGTGTATTCTTTTTTTTTTTTTTATAAACCGTAGGTCCATACGCACACACATAGGTATATATTTATATGGAGATTTGTGTATGTATATATACATGCATACATACATATATATAAATATATGTGTGTGTATATTTCCCCAGTCTTCTATACGTCCTATCTTCAGGGTTGAAGTCTTGAGAAAGAAACGGGAAACGTTGTTGCTTTATTGTGTCATTATTCAATTTTATGCTGACAGCTGATATAACCATTAAATTAAGGCTGTCATTAGGGATGACTGTAATTGTAAACTCCATTCCTATTTTTTTTCCTTTTTAGTTTTCTGTAAAAGGAAACTATTGTTCCGGCTTTGTCTGTTCGTCCACACTTTTTCTGTCCGCCCTCAGATCTTAAAAACTACTAAGGCTACAGGGCTGCAAATTGGTATGTTGATCATCCACCCTCCAATCATCAAACATACAAAATTACAGCCCCGTAGCCTCATTAGTTTTTATTTTATTTAAGGTTGAAGTTAGCCATAATCTTGCGTCTGGCAACGCTATAGGGCAAGCCACTACCTGGCCGTGGTTAGTTTCATGAGCCGCGGCTCATACAGCATCATACCGAGATCACCGAAAGATTGATCTATTTTCGGTGGCCATGATTTTTTTTTTTTTTTTTTTTTTTTGCTGAGGCTATATACCAGCAAGCAATGTCAGTGAAACTGACCATGATTTGCTGCGCATATTACTCAGCACCCCGCATACGTTACAATGATATTTGTCACCTGATATTTACTGTCAACTAGATAAAAAAAAGACTATAGCGTTTTGTTTCTTTAAAAGGAGGTTGCAACTGGCAAGTAAGTACTGCCAGTTAGTGTACCTTGGGTGGGCAGTTTTACTCAGAATATTATTGATGTTGTCCTCAAATTTAGTTTTCTTGTGATAATAATAATGAGAATTACTACAATGTCAGAACGATTTCTTGCAAGAGATGTGGAAGATTTCCGTTTAATAAGATAAAAGAGAATGATTAGCTGTTTGGACAGAATATTCTTAAAAGAACAAAAGGACATCTCTTAGAAAAAAATAAAAGGACATCGGCCATTGTGGAGAGAGAGAGAGAGAGAGAGAGAGAGAGAGAGATGACTATTTCAATTTTGAAAGATTAAAGGACCTTCCAGTTTGATGGACAGAGGAACACACCAAAGAACCTTTTTACTCCGAGACGAGAGTTACATTCTGATTTGGAAGGATCAAAGGACGTGACTGGTTTAAAAATGAGAAGGCTATTTTCAGTTGCAAATAAAGGAAATGAAAAAATTCGTCCAAAATGACGATAAGGGATCTTTCCTAGATAGTGACCCCCAAGGGTTTTCGCGGGTCGTTATCTAGGACCAATATTTCTTGGGGATTTTTATCTTTCTGATATTTATAGGCTTTTGTTGGTGTTTTTACGGTCATCCCCAACGGGCTTGTACTGAACACGCCGCGAAGGTGGATCCATGCCGGTTTAAAACCCTTGGGGGCATTATCTAGGAAAGATCCACGAAAAGTTCAATTAAAAAGGCTTCATTCCTCGTTTAGAATAGAAAGATGCTTTGTTTTCTTTTTCTGCCATGGGACGCAGAAGCCGATTTTCTATAAAAAGAGGAGAAGATAATGAATGTCGTGCAGTAAGACCAGAAGTACTTTCGTATAAGGCGACAAACAGGTGTCATCACCCAGGAAGGGAGAAAGATATTTCCGTATTGAAACACAAAAAGATATATTTAAATTGTGAGACCAAACAGGTGTCATCACCCAGGAAGGGAGAAAGAGATTTCCGTATTGAAACACAAAAAGATATATTTAAATTGTGAGACCAAACAGGTGTCATCACCCAGGAAGGGAGAAAGAGATTTCCGTATTGAAGCACAAAGATATATATTTATATTTTGAGACCAAGCAGGTGTCATCACTCAGGAAACAAGAAAGATATTTCCATGTATAAACACAAAAAGATATATTTAAATTGTGAGACTAAACAGGTGTCATTACCCAGGAAGCAAGAAAGATATTTCCATATAGAGACACAAAAAGATATATATAAATTGTGAGACCAAACAGGTGTCATCACCCAGGAAGGAATAAAGACATTTCCATGTAGAAACACAAAAAGATATATTTAAATTGTGAGACTAAACAGGTGTCATCACCCAGGAAGGGAGAAAGATATTTCCGTATTGAAACACAAAAAGATATATTTAAATTGTGAGACCAAAAACCGTCCTTTTAAGCGGTAGAGAAAAGACAGTTTTTATAGAAATACAGAATGACATTTTTGTAGTGACACTTACAGTAGGAACACGGGGGATGCATTATATATTCTACTTAATAATAGAAAGACATTTTCATATTGAAAGCCGTTCACAATAAGAAAAGTCATTGTACGGGCATTACACATTGAAATTTAGACTTTACTGACGAAAATCAAAATTATCAAATGACAATTTCCATGCCATTTAGACCCACCTAAAATCTATGAAAAAAATTGCTGTTCGAAATTGTGATATTTCGTTTGTTTTTGTGTTAGACTATTCAAGTCATAGACTCAACTTCACAGAAATAATAGAAGTTCAAGGATAAGGTTATTGTCTTTTGAGAGTAAAAAATGGAAACAAAGGGACATCCAAACAGCAGTTATAAGAGCAAGGGTGTTTGAAGTAATCAAAGGCAGTGAATTCAAAACAATAAGACTGCCAGACCAAACAATTATATAAGATTGCTTATTATCCTGACATCCGATGATCCTCGTCATTCAATCGGTTCTGTTCATTAGGTTGCAGCGAAAGAAGTGCGATGCATAACGGCAGAATCTTTCCATTTGCTCTCCGGTACTGTAAACTGGTGGCCGCGCTCGCCTTTCAATCGGTTTCGTTCACAAGTCGGAGAGCGAGGAAAGACGCGTGACGGCGAGCAAATTCCTGAGATGTATGCTAGTATTGCACCAGCCCCGGTTTGTTTGCCATGCCCATAGGTTAGGTTAGGTTAGATTGAGTTGGGTTCGGTTAGATTGGCGTCGATAAGGTAATTTGTGTGTGGGAAACATAATGAGATTATTGTCAAGAAAATTCTATGGTTAGTTTTCCAAACCTTTATACTGTCAATTACCGCTTCAGGTCTGAATGACCTCAAAGGTCCCAGCGCTTGGCCCCTGGCCTGAATTCTGTATTCTCTCTCTTCTAATCGCGCCATTTTCGATTAGGCCTCTCTTATTGGCAGGACGCCTGACATCATCCCACATCCCTCCACTGACGGGTGACTGCGAATTTACCCTGGGGCCAGATTCGAGGAAACAGTGTTCCTTGATTTAAAATCAATTCTTGTTTTTCCATGTTAAATGCCAGTAACGACTTTGTCAGTGTACTGTAACATGCACACGGATACACACAAGAGCACACATTCACACAACACACACACACACACACACACACACACACACATATATATATATACACACACACACACAAAGAAAAAATTAGTAAAATACTCTAAAAAGAGCATCATAGTTGGAAGAGAGAGAGAGAGAGAGAGAGAGAGAGAGAGAGAGAGAGAGAGAGAGAGAGAGAGAGAGGTGACACGTTACCTGACAAGAGAATCATTACACGCGTAAGGGGCGTAACGCACTGACGCAAGAACAATACAATCAATGGAGGAGAACCATTACTTGCCGCGACAGCAAGCGGCAGCAGAAAACAGGACACACGGCCGAAAATCCTCCATCCATCCGCCGAACATTCTGAAGAACCTGCACTTGGGAACGAGGCACGCACTGGATAATAAAGCTAGCCCGTGGAGGCGAAGACAAAGCTTTAAGCCGAGCGGGGAATGTCTGAATCAAGAGCTAATAAACAACGTTGTTGCTCTCGACGTGTAAAGAGAACGAGCCGGGGGGGGAAAAAAAAGTCAATATCGATGACTGGGTGACAATGATGGGTATTCATACGGCGTGCCTAACGAAGAGAGGGCCTTTGACAGTTCTTTTCATCTATTGTTGATACTGGTGACAAAGGGAGTCATTAGGAATAGGGCGCAGTATTAAAAAAGAGGAGAGGAAATGGAAAGACAATAAGAGCAGAATGAAATAGTATTAGTGGAGTTAGTAGCAACAGGAATACGAATAAAAAGAATACTATGGCGATGATATAAGAAAAAAGTCAAGAGGAGGATAGAGAGCTATGAAGTGGAGAGGAAAAAACCAGATACAATAAAAACAGTGAGGGTCAAGGTAGGCTCTCAGATAGCTGACTGCAGTGAGTGTATAAGAGGATGCGGAAAGAGAGAGAGAGAGAGAGAGAGAGAGAAAAGGGGCGAGAGAAATGTTATCACTTAGGAAGTTTTTCCTTACTTTCATGGAATATCAGGTAAGAGATAAATTGCTTCGTCCGATCTACAGAATGTGCAGTGAATTAGTCAGACTCATAACACCCAGAACAGGAATCCCTGGAATGGCGGAAAGCTTCCAGTTTTGATGTTAAAACCATTGTATCCTTAGAAAACTCATCGCTTTCTTTGTATGGTAATTCGTCATTTGTGGTTTTGTATCCTTCGGAAACTCAACGGGTTCTCTGTATGATAGATAACTCATCATTTGTGGTTTTGTAACCTTAGAAAACTCAACTAGTTCCCTGTATGTTAACTCATCATTTGTGGTTTTGTAACCTTAGAAAACTCAACTAGTTCCCTGTATGTTAACTCATCATTTGTGGTTTTGAAACCTTAGGAAACTCAACGGGTTCTCTTTATGATAACTCATCATTTGTGGTTTTGTAACCTTAGAAAACTCAACTAGTTCTCTGTATGATAACTCATCATTTGTGGTTTTGTATCCTTAGAAAACTCAACGAGTTCTCTGTATGATAACTCGTCATTTGTGGTTTTGTATCCTTAGGAAACTCAACGAGTTCTCTATGTGATAACTCATCATTTGTGGTTATGTATCCTTAGGAAACTCAACGAGTTCTCTGTATGATAACTCATCATTTGTGAACGTGCGTCGTACGCTTTGTATGAAAATGATAAGCTCCCCTGATTCATAGTTGCCTTTAAGGAAAGGCGTTCTGATCCCGCGTATCCATCTGGAACTCTGCCTATTAGTGCATTCGTTAAGGGATATACAACTGCCTCTGTTTGGTGCAGAATATACTAGGAAGTTTAAAAAGAACATAATCAACCAGACAGATTAGGGACGCTCCATCGTAGACTAACAGAGTATTTCGGACAGTCTTGCGAACATAAAACGTATATAATGGAAGTTATGGAAAGACAGGGGACGAAAAGAAAGACCGGAACTCTGGCGCGAAAGCTGTAAAGACTCAAGGTAACTCTCTTTACCTTGGTAAGACTCACGGGTATATTAAACCTCGCGATGCGTAAGATTCTGCTCTGAAAACTGCTAAGATGTCAGTGCTGTATACGATGGCAAATGCACCTGTGTGTTCATTTTTTTAATCGGTATTTCTCTCTCTTTTTATTTCTGTGTCCTTCCTGCCAGCAACGCCTCGCTTTCTCCGATAACTTACAGTATACGACCTATGTAATATTCGTCTTCCTCCAGCTGTTTCTTGGCAATGAATGGTGCTGTCAATAGTTGGTTTTTTTCTTAGCGACCCTCCCGCCTTTTCACTGTCCATCTTCCAAAGCATACAAAAGCCAAAAGTGTCACGTCCATACGTACCCTTTCCAGGGTATCGATCCCAGTGACAGATGACAGACACCAGTTTTCATTGACCCAATTCGTTACCATAAAAAAAAAAAAAAAAACACCCCACTACAGTGCCGTCACTCCTCAGCAAAGAGCAGCTAAACAGGGCAATGATGATGGTATCCTCTGCATTCGGTCTGGGTCTTTTGCGTTTTTGGGTGTACAGAAACGTTTTATTAGCAGCTGTAACAGAGATATTATGATGTCATGACAGAATTTACGGCATTATAAAGTTTATGCACACACACACACACACACACAAGCGTGTCTGAGGTTATTATTTCGTTATGAGAGCCGCATATAATTAAAAAAAAAACTTGGGTTTGTATCTTGTAAAGGGAAACCCTGGAACAAAAGCTTTATTGATACTGAAGAGATAAGCAGATCTTTTTCGCATCCTCTCCTTAATCAATTAACCTTTCCATTCACTGCATTATTCCTGGAACTGTCAACAGTATTATCGGTTTTGGACAGATTATTCGCTCTTAATAATTGCTACTATTTTCAGCAATTGTAATGAAATTGCGATTGTCACCGTAAAGCCTGAAGATCCAAATCTATATAATAATAATAAAATCCGAGTGGGCGGGGTAGGTAGGGAATCGGGAGGGTAGGGTAAACATGATACATCCACCCTCCTCCTGCAAACCTGTTTGTACGGCCCGGGTGGGGCAGGGTTGGTAGGGGATTTGGAGGGTAGGGGAGACATGACTGGCAGTTCCGGGTTCCAGCGCAGCGTAGTGCGCGCCATCAAGCTCGTGAATGAATAATGAAGGAACTCGGAAGTCGTAGCAGGATTCGGACGCCAGAAATTCTTCATTATTTCTGTATTTTGATCCTCGGGCTTTACAGTGACACAATTTAAAAAAAAAATTGTGAAGAAAATGAAATGTTAAGAGGGTATTGAGGTTATACAGTATATATGTAAATATGAATGAATTTTTATCACATCACCGTGATATATGTACAAGCATTAAGCTACAAATTTCGTTTAAAGTCCAGTTAGCTCTACCTCGGAAATATATGTATATATATATGTATACCGAAGGGAAATTATAATTGATAAGCAGTTTATCGCCTCACGGGCTTGAACCGCCGAACACGAGAACTAACGACGTTCAGTGACGCGCCTTAACCACCCGGCTTCGGTGTACATATATATACATGTATTATTTCCGAGGTAGAGCGAATTGGATATTAGACGACATTTGTAGCTAAATGTTTGTACAATATATATATATATATATATATATATATATATATATATATATATATATATATATATATATATATATATATATATATATATATATATATATATATATATATATACATACATACATACAACTCTAGGTTTTCATGCATTATATATTTACGGCACTCAGTCTTATTTATAAACATTATTATTTTTTAGCATAATGCCTCTCTCTCTCTCTCTCTCTCTCTCTCTCTCTCTCTCTCTCTCTCTCTCTCTCTCTCTCTCTCTCTCTCTCTCGACACGTCAGTAGCGATGGCTGGGCTACACGAATCCAAGTGTAAGGAGTAATAAACACAACGCATCATCACTCTTGGGGCGGCCAATAAACTGATGCCCGAAGTACCTTTCCCTTTGCGCGGCTTCCGTCTGATGAGAACATAAACACAGAAAGTAATGGCCGGAGCCAAGTGCCCAGAAAAGGTCCCGTTGATGGGGGCCACTTTATTTGGTGGTCTACTTAACTGTTGTCATAGGTGTATATTTTTTTTCGGTACTCTTATCGTTGCTTTATTCCTCTCTCAGTGTACTTGTAATTTATTGAGATGTTGCTTGTCTCTTTTTTATGGACTTCGATTTTTTTTTTTTTACTTATCTGAGCAGCTTGGGTAATTATCGGGCCTATGGCTGTTCCCTTTGTTTTACCGATTTCTCTACCTACTGTTGATTTCTAAGCTTGTCGATGGATGTCCGCCTACTCTTAGAACTGACAGTGACGAGAGAATTGTTGTCTTCGTCATGAATCCAGAGGTCCTTTATTCCTCACACCGTTGGACTGCGGAATAGCCTCCCAGAGGAAGTCGTGCAATTGGAACTTCAGAAGCTCAAGCGAAGGTGCAATGCATTACCACCCTAATATTATTCTCCTTGCATTTTATTGCTTTTTTCATCTATTTGTTGAATTGTTAGTTTTTTATTTTTTTTTTTTAATAAGTGGGGCCTCTTCTTTCTGTATTTCCATTGACCTCGTCCTACTTCTTCCTAATGAACACCATAATATTCTTTGGAAGCTTGAATTTCAAATCAATGGCCCCTGTGGTGGGCTTGTTCCATATGAATAGGTTTCATCTTCTGAATAATAATAATAATAATAATAATAATAATAATAATAATAATAATAATAAAAATTATAACATTAGCAAGTAAGAAGCTGAAATTACCCTTTAAGGGGCAGAGCAGTGCTAGAGGATGATTGTAGTAGCCTATCCCTTTCCTTGGTAGCTGCATCCACTTTTCAGTCTTCCACTCTATCCTCGTTACCCCTTCCTTTCTTCTTGTCTTGCTGTCCAACCTCTCTATTGCTTCTCAGCGCAACTGTGAGTTTTCTTTCAGTTCCGCCTTTAGATCCTTTTGCTTGATCTGCTCTATCTACTAGGTCTTTTTTTTTTTTTTTTTTTTTTTTGCTGTCCAACCACTCGAACTCTCTCTCTCTTCACTGCCTCAAGCGCTGAATGGCCGAAAGTATCGTCCCAGTGCTTGGCTCGGCATTTTGTACTTCGCGAATCGGGAGGGAATATACTCATCGACGCGCCAGTGTATTTTGCTATTGACAAGCCCACCTCTTTATTCAAAAAAACCTAATCAGGACGGCAATTCGAGTGTTTGTTCTGCAAATAAATCATAATTGCTCATTTGTAATCAGACATCCAAACCGTGTAATTAATTACCGTAATGAGATACGCTGATTAGACAATTGGAGTTATATGTATATATTTTTTGCTGAATGCAGCGATGACGTCGATAATGGTTGATTAAGCCATCGAAAATGCCAGGATTTATTTGCATCCAGGTTCGGGATCGTATGATAATGCATGGAATGAGTGATGGATGTTGGACAGTGATCGGTGTTCATCCTTTTTAAAATAATTATTGAGAGAAGAGAGTTCTGCTCCATTTCATTATTCTATGTAAATGATACGATCAATCTCAATTGCGGCTTGGCTCTGAGCAGAGTTACTGAAGAAAATGACCCGGGCTTTTGAGGGAATAAACTCTTTTATTTGTTTTTAGTTTTCTATAAAAGGGAACTGTTGAGATGGCTTTGTCTGTCCGTCCGCACTTTTTCTGGCGGCTCTCAGATCTTAAAAGCTACTAAGGCTAGAGGGCTGCAAATTGGTATGTTTGATGACTGGAGGGTGGATGATCACCATACCAATTTGCAGCCCTCTAGCTCAGAAGTTTTTAAGATCTGAGGGCGGAGAGAAAAAGTGCGGACGTTCAGACAAAGCCGGCACAATAGTTTTCTTCTTTTACAGAAAACTAAAAATGATGTTCTCTCCTTTGGGTGTCTCACGACAATTTCTGAAGTTAACATATAATTTGATTCCGAAGTTTAACAGCAGTCTCTAAGCAGCGAGCTTTCTCATCTAGAAAGACGCATACTAATATTTAGCCCATCCTTCTTTTCAGCAGGTCAGTATTGAAAAACGAAACTTGAGAGAACATTCATCAGAACATCTTTTTTATTTTTTTTTGGTGTCGAGGAGACTAATAATTGGGATTAAGCGAGGTAGAAGTTATCAATGGTGAAAGTAGGAGACGCTTCTCCCATGACCTTTGACAGAGGAGAGCTGGAACCAATATATGTGTTTGTATGTATATATATATATATATATATATATATATATATATATATATATATATATATATATATATATACAGTATATGTGTATATATATGTGTGTGTATAAATATATATAAATATATTATAATATATATATATATATATATATATATATATATGTATGTATGTATGTATTATTTTTAACAAGATGGAGAGAGAGTTTATTTTTACTCTAGCTAAGCTAAAGAGCAGTCTTCATAGTTCACTGTATATAAAATACCGCTTGTAGTCATGAGTCGTTCATTACGAATACTCTTCTAAACGAAATGGATCTTTATAAATAGAATTATCTGGAGCAGTGGGACTCCTATAACAGAATTAGAAGACTCGGATTTGAGGGCAATACTGCGTTGCTTGCACTTTCCAAAGGGTTCCTCATAAGTAAGTGAGGTATTTATGATGCTATCCTGGTTATCTGGCTGTCGAGAAATGCTCTCTACTGTAAGCTTAGTTAAGAAAGCTTATAAGTGAAGAGAAGTTCTAGTAGAATTGGCCCATATGTGTATATATATGTATATATATACACATATATACATATATATATAATGTATATAATATATACATATATATATATATATATACTCATACAGTATATATCACACACATATATATGTGTGTGTATGTATGTACGTATATATGGGAAGACAATGACGTAGTGAAAGAGAAGTTTCCATCACAAAAAAAATCAAGATTTCTTAGCTTTTGCACAGGTCTACAGCCAGAAAGTCGTAGAAGGAAGTTCGCTTGACTTTTTACTTGGGAGCCTTATGGTGCCAGTCATTTCAGTAGCATGCTTTCAAAGACTAAGCCACAAATAACCCATTCATATGGAATTCGCCATTCCTAAGGAATAACTGACGCCTTAAAGAAACCATATATAGAAAGAGATCCTACCCTGACTAGGGTTAGAGCCTGTGCATTTTAGGGTTTAAAATATGGGGACGAGAGAATTAGTCCACTTAGCCATCATCAACTCAGTCATCTGTAAAATTAGTGATGGATGCAAAATTAGCCGAGCTTTCATATATTTTCCAAACTAATTCATCATGTACATGAATTACTGTAAAACAAAAAAAAAACTTTCACTTTGAAGATTTAGAGCTAATAGGAGGGAGAGAACATATATATATATATATATATATATATATATATATATATATATATATATATATATATATATAAAATACACATTATATATATTAAACATATGCATATACATGTATATATATATATATATATATATATATATATATATATATATATATATATATATATGTATATTTATGTATGTATATGTATGTATGTGTAACGTACATACAGCCTCACTCCGTATCCGAAACAAGCGACGAAAGAGAAGAGAAGGCAGAGAGAAGAAAGGAAGAAGAACAAAGGTTTTCCCTGCCAGCAGTGGGTTCTGCGTGTGTTTTTCCCTTGACCTGTAACCCTTTGGAGAAAACTTGCTTCGAAAAGATGCTATTGATAGGCGAGACAGGGCAGGGTGAAGGTTACCACGGGCTTGGGATTCCCGGGGCTGTTTGGCCAAAGAACCTCCTTCTTTGTTTCTTTGTTATTTTTCTTGTCTAAATACAAAGGTGCCTGTTTCAGGACAGAGGGGGGGAAAATTCTCTTTTTGGTTCTTTTTCTGGCGCGAAGTGCGGTCTGGCGAAAAGACGAAATTCGGTGGGGAACAGATGCACGGTAGTTTCTTGGCGTAAGAGATTTTCCACTCCTTGGGAGCGTCAGGAATGAAAAGTATAAGAGACAAGTTGCTTTACATTATGATGTATGCACGAAACCTCATCATAATTGAGCAAGAACTGTTACTTGGATTTTTGTCTAGGACCAACCCTAATTCGGAGAACCTGCCTGTTGTATAAAACTGCTCCCAAGGAGTTCTTGGACAAAGATAATTGTTATCTTTTTCCTCATCAAGGTTAAAAAAAAATAGTAAAACATTCAGGTCGTTTGATTTGTCCTTTCTGCATTTCTCTGTTTGTGTGTGTGTGTGTGTGTTTTTCTCAATAAATGAAACCTGTTCATATGGAACAAGCACACGGGCCACTGACTTGAAATTCAAGCTTCCAAAGAATATGCTGGTTTCAACCTCCCACCGCAGACCTCACACAGCGGCAGTGACTGATCATGATACAGAGCCAATGATTTTTCATCGGCCTGGGGGTAGGCGCGAACTCATGACATCTGAGTGGCCTTCGAAGACACTAACCACTATACCAGCGACCAGTTACATTTTAGAACCGGTTAAAGTATGTATAGATATTAAGTTCAAGTCGGTAATCTCTTCTGAAAATAGGCAAGATTCCAGAAATTCAAATCTGTCAGATATTAGTGAAACAGCAGGCCCCGTTCAACTTGCGTTATTATTGGTATCAAGACTTTGCAACATGCTTTGTATTCCGGTCTTTCATGGAGGCTACAGTTGTCTGTCAACAAAAAGAGTAACTATGTTAATAACCCATATGATCTACCCAACACAACGTACTGTTCCCCGCGGGGGGCTAGCGCCGTCAGTGCACCTCGTGCGGTTCAATGTAGGCATTACTTGAGGTTCTTTGCAGCGTCCCTTCCTTAGCTTTCGTTCCTTTTACTGTACCTCCCTTTTATATTCTCTTTCTTCCATCTTACTTTCCACCCTCTCCTAACAGTTGATTCATAGTGCAACTGCTTTGAGGTTTTCCTCCTGTTACACCTTTCAAACCTTTTCACTGTCAATTTCCGTTTCAGCGCTGAATGGCCTTGGTTACCCTAGTGCTTGGCATGTATGCGTAAAATCTATAAATTTATCTAACACTACGTATTGTTTTACTGTTTGTAATATTATAAACAACGTACAAAAAGCAACAGAATGAGATAACCACTATCACTGTTTGTTTGGTGAATTCTTAAGAATTGTTGTTGGACACCAAAGCCTGTCGTGCTAGTCATAATATTTTCATCCCGCAAATATTTTCTCTGTATTCTTAGGTCTCTCTCTCTCTCTCTCTCTCTCTCTCTCTCTCTCTCTCTCTCTCTCTCTCTCTCTCTCTCTCTCTGTGTTTTGAGGTAAATAGGAAATTTTATGCAATTTATTGCAAATCTATGTATGTAGATTTACATAAATCTGACGATTTGCTTAAATCTTCGTAAATCATTTGATATCAAGACAATTACTGTCTTCATATATATATATATATATATATATATATATATATATATATATATATATATATATATATATATATATATATATATATATATATATATATATATATACATATATATATATATGTATATATATATATATATATATTAATTATTTATATGTATATATATTTACAATAATACACGCGTGAATTTTTTATATCCACAAATATAAACCACGAATATCGTTTAATGTCCAGTTCACTATACCTCACACCAAAGGGGAACATAACTGATAAGTGGATCTTCGCCTGACAGGATTCGAACCATGGTCTGGTTTAGAAGCAACGATAGTGACTTTGACCACCTGCCCATCAAGAGATATATACGTTGATAATGACTCCGTCGTACATATGACATGGATCTAATCGTTGTCGGCGCAGGAGCACTAATCTATTATAATTCCCCTTTGGGCGTCAGTTCGTCTCGGGGTGTATTGAATTATGGCTTAATATTTGTGAATCTGAAAAATTCACGCAGGTATAAGTAACGAAAATTTATTTATACAAGTCACAAAAAAAAGAAAAGTATAATATTTATTTATATATATATATATATATATATATATATATATATATATATATATATATATATATATATATATATATATATATATATATATATATATATATATATGATGAACGTTACCTTTTCCTACCATCAGCAAAGTAAAACTTTGTTGGGAAATTTCTAGGTAGATGCAGTAATACTCATAAAACCTTAATAATCCAGCGGAAAGGGCAAATTCCTCCAATTTTTATGTCAAACACATAACTAAAGTTATGAAAATAATAGAACATTCATTTTCACACCAGATTTCCCCACGTGAGACATATGAAAGCCTGAAACAAACGAAAAGAATTCTTTGTATGATGTATGTATGTCTTTTTACTGTTTTATGGTCTTCAACAAATTTAAGATTGTTTTATAATTTTCTCATACTTACTGACGGATTCCCAGAAGATGTATTAAAGTTATTACGAAACGTCGACTAAAGGTCAGACAAATACAGAAATTGTTTTGATGTAGCCCTTGGTCTTCACCTATCTGTACCTTGGTTGTGTATGTGTGTGTGTATGTATGTATGTATGTATGTTTTTGTGCAGAAAATGATCTTCTTCTTCAGGAAAAAAAGACTGGATATCTTATCTTACACGGAAGTGAGTTACGACAAAAGCATACATGTAAATAAGCCGAGAATGGCTTTGCTTTCTCATGAGGAACTTTTCCTCGCTCACGAAAGAAGAAGAAGAAGAAGAAGAAGAAGGAAAAGAGGAAGAGGAAGAGTACTCGACACCGTCGTCATCTAAACGAGGCGTTCTTCGCAAGGAGAGTCTTCTCCGAACTGTTTTTCCATCGCCTCAGATTCAGAGAAAATATCATCACTGTCTCCCGTTTTCAAGTGTCTCGCGTCTTGGCAGCAAATAGCTAAGGGTCCTAATCTAGCAATAATGTTCTCCTTACTCTCTCTTGACTCTGTATCGTTTTAAAGGATAAATGGCGAAGGGAGAAACTATGCCTTCGGTTATGTTTTTTTTTATTGAAATACCAGTGAAATGGACAAGACACCATGTGTGAACTAATGTGACCGTATGAATCCCATTTGAAAATTCCTGAGATGTATGCTAGTATTGCACCAGCCCCGGTTTTTTTTCGCCCTGCCTGTAGGTTAGGTTATAGGTAGGTTAGATTAAGACCTCTAGGTTAATTTGGGTGTGGGAAACATAATGAGATTATTTTCAAGAAAAATTCTATGGTTAGTTTTTAAGATATGGCGTCCCGCTTTTTTCAGGGAAAGGACACATCTCGGGGAAAATGCATCCCGTTTCTCTCAAAATCCATCTTCTGAGGGATTTTCCACTGGTTTCTGCCATACTCGTGACCCACAAAGCACTGTCACGAGTTCTGACAGCCCCCTTCTCTAACCAGTCGTGTCGTCCTTCCCTTGTCTATTCTCCTCTGGTATCGCCATCGTAAAGCGTCTCCGTTACGTATTTAGCTCTTGCTGTTTGTTGGTCTCACCATTCTCTTCTACCCTGCGTTCACCGGCTACGTCTCCCCTCTGTGGAGATGATTTATAAAAGACGATTTTTCTCATCAAGTATCTCCCGTTTTAGTTTTCTGTTAAAGAAAACTATTGTCTGTCTGTCCGCGCTTTTTCCGCCCGCCCTCAGATCTTAAAAACTACCGAGGCTAGAGAGCTGCAAGTTGGTATGTTGATCATCCACCCTCCAATCATCAGACATACCAAATTGCAGCCCTCAAGCCTCAGCAGTTTTTATTTTACTTAAGGTTAAAGTTAGCCATAATCGTGCTCCTGGCAACGATATAGGATAGGCCACCACCGCATTATACCGAGACCACCGAAAGATAGAGCTGTTTTCGGTGGCCTTGATTATACGCTGTAGCGGCTGTACAGAAAACTCGATTGCGCCGAAGAAACTTCGGCGCATTTCTTACTCGTTATTTAAGTGAATACTTGTTCGAGGCACCAGTGTTAAATCAAAGCAAACAAGAAATTATACCCATGAGGAGTTAATAGCCTGATTTGCTCATTTATTTCGCTTATGTTCATATTAGGGAAGGAGGATAATAACATAGCAATCTCAAGAAAAGAAATAGAAAACGAAAACTTTCATAACAAAGGAAACCAAATCATTCGAAAATATGTATTTAACGCGCGCGTATACGCGTGACAGCATTTGTTTTGTGAATGTGCAGACATGCGTAATTATTTGTCAACCACATCATTTTTGTAAAGAGGCTGTTCCAACATCACGTATCTCAACCCACGGACTAAAACGTCGATGACGGAATAGTATACTGTAGGTTTTCAGTGACCTGTGTAGGAATTGCGTATACTTTTCATTTCAGGCGCCAAGGCTTCTCCCAAGTCAATCATTTTCAAACGGTAAAGAAATTGAGGCTCACTGCCAAAATGGTAGGATTTCCGAAAACAGAGCCGCTGTCGTAACCTCTTTTCAAGGTTGAGAGGTAAAGGTCGATCAGAAGTGTTATTATTTTATTATTAAACAAGTAAACAATACGCCGAAGTTTCTTGGGCGCAATCGATTTTTCTGTACAGCTGCTACGGCGTATAATCAAGGCCACCGAAATTAGCTCTTATCTTTCGGTGGTCTCGGTATAATGCTATATAAGTCGCGGCCCATGAAACTTTAACCACGCCCCGGTGGTGGCCTATCCTATATCGTTGCCAGAAGCACGATTATGGCTAACTTTAACCTTAAGTAAAATAAAAAAAAACTACTGAGGCTAGAGGGCTGCAATTTGGTATGTTTGATGATTGGAGAGTGGATGGTCAACATACCAATTTGCAGCCTTCTAACCTAAGTAGTTTATAAGATCTGAGGGTGGACAGAAAAAGTGCTGACAGAAAAAAGTGCGGACGGACAGACAAAGCCGGCACAATAGTTTCCTTTTACAGAAAACTAAATATGGCTAGCCACAACCCCGCAACGATGTCAGCATTTATCCAAACAACTTGATGAACTTCATTAAGGATAAATCAAAGGTAACTGTCTATTTAAGGCGCAGTATCGTAGCGCACGAAGGCTTCTATGACAAGCGTGGCAGAAACTGAACGACAAAACCACACCAGAGAGAGAGAGAGAGAGAGAGAGAGAGAGAGAGAGAGATCTGTCTGGCAGGTTGAAACTGCATTGGAAGTCGTTAACTGCGTGTGTGTGTGCGCGCGCGAGCGAGGGCGTTCTTGTACACAGAAGCGACACGTCGGAAGCATTAGCATCAGAATAAACGCGCCACTAAAAAAAAAATGGGGTCTCTGAGAGTGACCTCAACGCTTGTGACTTGTGACCTGCGCAGTATCGGCGCGCCCTTTACCCTGTCGGCTCGAGGAGCCGAAAGAAAGGAAGGACCTTCCTTTTCGTGACTTGGCCCGTCCCAGATTCTTAAGTTTCGGGATATTGGAACGGATATCGTTCAATCGTGTACAAGCCTTCAAAACTGCATTGACTCACCAGGCATAAAGACCCAGGCCTTGGTCACGGCGTGGATGATGTGGCGGGAGGCGTCTCTGCACCGATCGTTAGGTGACTCTGCAGCGTTTGGAATCCCGGATTTTCCGACTTAAGTCGCCAATTTTCGCCTTCGCAACTCTCATCGGTAGACAGTGATCTTTCAGACTGTCTTCGAACCATTCTGTTTCTGCAAGTGTAAAAGTCGTATGAATATAACTGAACGGGATACTGCGCTTCAACCACTAACTTTAACTTAAAAAAAGTACTGTACATTATTGTAAACTATGAAAGTACTGTGCATTTCGGTTATTGTAAACTACACGCGTATTATCAATCAGAATCATTTCATGCATTTCACTCTATTCTGGAATTTAACTCTTACGATAAGAGCGTTGTTTCTTCTTTTATTCAAATCTTTGTGAATTACGGTACCTATGGGTCTCGGGGTTATGAATATTTATTTTCCATTAACACTGCGCAGTTATATTGAGACACCTGTGTCAGGTCAACTTAAAAATCGAGAGAATTCCTGATAAGCTGGGCCATTAAATCGGTAATTGGCTCAAGAAGTAGTTTTTAGTTTTCTGTAAAAGAAAACTGTTGAGATGGCTATTTAACTGTCTGTCCGTCCGCCCCTCAGATCTTAAAAACTACTGCAAATTGGTATGTTGATCATCCACCTTCCACGCATCAAACATACCTAATTGCAGCCCTCTAGCCCTAGCAGTTTTTATTTTATATAAAGTTAAAGTTAGCCATAATCGTGCGTCTGCAACAACACAGTTTCATGATCCGTGGCTGAGAGTTTCATACAGCATTATAGGCTGTACAGAAAACTCGATTGCGCCGAAGAAACTTGAGCACATTTTTTACCTGTTCTTTATAGTTTGCTCTTGGGAATTGCGAAATTGTTTCAGAGCATAAACAAATAACAATCATCATCGACTACCATTCTTCCTTCGGGTTATCATAAATTATTGAAAATATAGTGAAAAAAAATAGTTATTTTCAATGACTTTCACAGACGAACAATATGGCGGCTGACAATAGAAACAATTTTATGTATACATACATACATACATATATATATATATAATATGTATATATATATGAGATTGTGTATATATGAATAGAACAAAAGCCAAAAGAATAAGCAGCGCAACAGTAGCAACTGACGATCATCAACTGCTGAAGAAGCAGGAGTAGAGATCGATAACGCCCTAATTGATTAACAGCGAAGGGCATAAAAAAAAAACTATTTGGTTCGTTCGAAAGATAAAATTATTCCTAATTAAATTTAATAAGGTGTATGACTGATGAGATCCGTTCATTAAGAATTTCAGATTCTAGTTAACTCACCGTCCTTTTTCCCCTCACTTTATCCGACAAATCAGAGAGAGAGAGAGAGAGAATGTTTATATTCACAACCCTATGTATATATATATGTATTATATATTATATATACATATGTATGTGTATATATGCATGTATATTTAATAACAGCACCTCACTGGAACAGCCTGGTACCTAGCACAGAGATTGTTTCAGGAAAAGTCATCGTATGGATCCGTTAATCGTGAAAAGCTTGTAACTCTTTTCTGAATGAATATCTCCGCGCTAGATACCATCCTGTTTAAATTAGGTCCTTTTATTAAATGTACTAATGCATAGAACAATATTGTTGTGCAAGTGAAAAAAAATATATATATATATATGCGTGTGTTTGTTTGTGTGTTTAAACCCACTCACTATATATATAAGAGAGAGAGAGAGAGAGAGAGAGAGAGAGAGAGAGAGAGAGAGAGAGAGAGAGAGACGCCTTCCACGTCACAAACTATTTCAGGGTCACACATAGCCTGCGAGGCGAAAGGAAAAGAACCCGCGGGCAGGACGATACTTAAACACGTTCTGCCCGAAAAGGCTAAAAATGATATTTCTACAATCTGCGTCGCCTTTGTCAGACCTCATTCAATGTCTCATTCTCTCTTAAACTCTCGTGCTTTTTTTTAATTTATTTTTTTCTTTGGGGGGGGTGGGATATTTACCTTTGTAACCGTGTATAGATTTTGTCCCACAGTCCTGTTTATGTTAGATTATATTATAATCATTTTCCTTTATTTTCTCTTTGCATTTTCTTTTCACAGTTTAACAAAATCCTCTTTTGTTAGTTCTCTCTCCTCCCCCGCAACCCGTGCCTCTCCTTTTCATTCTTTCAACTCCAGTTTTCCCCTGCGTTAACACATCTTGATCACCATTCCCGTTTTCATTCCTGTTGCTCTACCATTCCACATAACCTTCTTCCATCCTCTCCCCCCCCCCTCCCCTTACACACTCGTTATAATAACATTAATACTAACACCGTTCTCTTAATATGCCTCTACTTCTTGAATATTTCCTAATTACTCGAAGTAGAGTTAAGACAGCAGAATCTCTCTCTCTCTCTCTCTCTCTCTCTCTCTCTCTCTCTCTCTCTCTTTTACAGTCCACCTCCCACCAAGCTATTTCCGGTGGACAACCTTTTCGTCTTTCTGTCTGTAACCTTTGTCCGTAATTAAAATACCGTCTATTTTAGCGTCTTCGTACCGTTTTCATGTTTTGGCCAGGACATTCCGTCTCGTGCTCGTCTCGAGACAAAAGGACATCAGTATCATGAGCCTGTATTTGTTTCTAGGGTTAAAAATACATTTTTTGTTTCGTGTTTGAAGATAGTTTATGTCTACCGTTTCTGTTTTTTGTAAGTTGGTTTAGATTGAGCTGGTCTTATTCTAGCACCTGGACGCATCTTCCCGAGAAGTAACCGAGTACCGGGACCTTTCCCTGAAAGAAGCGGAACGCCATATCTTGAAAACTAACCATAGAATATTCTTGAAAATAATCTCATTATGTTTCCCACACCCAAATTACAATGAGTGCACATTATTTACCCTAACCTGACCTACCTAACCTAGGGCATGGCAAAAAAACCGGGCCTGGTGCAATACTAGCATACATCTCAGGAATTTGCCGTCGGGACTTGCCCATGAGGTGATAAGGTTAAAATGGAGTCAGAGGCCTGTCGTAGACCTCTTGGCTCATCCCAACCAACAGAGATGTGTATGTTTTTTTTTATTATTATTCTCAGTACCTCCTTTGTATGACGACACTTAATCATTATCTTTAGAATGATGAACAGCAGCTCAGTCGTATTGGAGGATTTGCACAGGTACAGTACGCTACAATATAGTGATAGAATTTGCACAGGTACAGCACGCTACAATGTAGTGATAGAATTTGCACAGGTACAGTACGCTACAATGTAGTGATAGAATTTGCACAGGTACAGCACGCTACAATGTAGTGATAGAATTTGCACAGGTACAGTACGCTACAAAATAATGATAGAATTTGCACAGGTACAGTACGCTACAATATAATGATAGAATTTGCACAGGTACAGTACGCTACAGTATAATGATAGAATTTGCACAGGTACAGTACGCTACAATATAGTGATAGAATTTGCACAGGCACAGTACGCTACAATATAGTGATAGAATTTGCACAGGTACAGTACGCTACAAAATAATGATAGAATTTGCACAGGTACAGTACGCTACAATATAATGATAGAATTTGCACAGGTACAGTACGCTACAAAATAATGATAGAATTTGCACAGGCACAGTACGCTACAATATAGTGATAGAATTTGCACAGGTACAGTACGCTACAAAATAATGATAGAATTTGCACAGGTACAGTACGCTACAAAATAATGATAGAATTTGCACAGGTACAGTACGCTACAATATAGTGATAGAATTTGCACAGGTACAGTACGCTACAATGTAGTGATAGAATTTGCACAGGTACAGCACGCTACAATGTAGTGATAGAATTTGCACAGGTACAGTACGCTACAAAATAATGATAGAATTTGCAC
>JANJGK010000015.1:407500-495000 GCA_039081455.1 Macrobrachium rosenbergii | reverse complement strand
TGCCAACCAATATTTCACGTCATCATCATATCTCAGCATTTATCACTCTTTCAACCCTTACTTAACACTGACTACTGACTACACAAACACTTTTTTCTGTCCGCCCTCAGATCTTAAACACTACTGAGGCTAGAGGGCTGCCAATTGGTATGTTGATCATCCACCCTCCAATCATCAAACTTACCGAACTGCAGCCCTCTAGCCTCAGTAGCTTTTATTTTATTTAAGGTTAAAGTCAGCCATGATCGTGCATCTGGCACCGCAATAGGTGCCAACAACACAGGCCACCACTGGGCAGTGGCTGAAAGTTTCATGGGCTGGGGGGTGAGAGTTTCATGGGCCGTGGCTGAGAGTGTCATACATGCAGCATTATACGCTGTACAGAAAACTCGATTGCGCCGAAGAAACGTCTTCGGCGCATATTTTACTTGATTTATTTGCATTCGTCACGTACAGTCCAGTTTCCTGAATGACATCTTTCATAAGTTTGAGATTAACAGGAAGCCTACGACAACGCCTCCTGTGCCTGCGCCTCAAGAATCCGTGCGTTTTACTCATTTTGTCACTCTTCGGTATCTGCTTTCAGTAAGATGTCTTAACATTTTGTCGCAACTCTTTTGCAATTTCGTTATTAACGTCACGTTGCGGTAACTATCCAGAGGGCTTTCATTTTTTTTTTTTTTTTTACAGTCAGACTGAGGAATTAATTTCGAAGCAGTGTTATGAATTTTTAGACTTCTAAGTTGGGAGCTGTAATGCTTTTTCCAGTCGACATGAGGTTTTACATCATGCTTCTGTAGTTATTCAATACCAGTATTATTAATGTTTTGCTGATTTTTCCAGCTTTATTTGTCAGTTTTACATCTACTTTCTCTTACTTCTGTGTTCTTAAGCCATTTTTTTTAATCTATCTTGTGTGTGTACAGTGTGTTTTTTAGTTTTCTGTAAAAGAGAACTATTGAGATGGCTATTTGTCTGTCTGTCCGCACTTTTTCTGTCCGCCCTCAGATCTTAAAAACTACTTAGGCTAGAGAGCTGCAAATTGGTATGTTGATCATCCACTGTCCAATCATCAAACACAACAAATTTCAGCCCTCAAGCCTCAATAGTTTTTATTTAATGTAAGGTTAAGGTTAACCATGGATTGTGCGTCTGGCAGCACTTTCCGGACGCGTCGCAGACCCACCTTCACTTGACCGCATCTGGGGAACAACTGAGCGCTGCCCGGTCGTAGCTGAGAGTTTCATACAGCATTATACACTGCAGAAAACTCGATTGTGCCGAAGAAACTTCAGCGCATTTTTTCACTTGTTTGGGCATCTAGTCCAGTGGTAACCTTGCTCAGCTAGGTAACAGGCTTTTTGGGCTTGTTCGGTTATAACAATAACTATAATAGAAATGATAGCACGAATAACAGAAGCGTGAATTCATAACATTAATCCCAGACCTGAATAAGGAAGAGTCGCTGGTAGAAATAAGTCAGTATGTTGGCCAAAATCAAAATCGCATCAAATATTGCTTTTTGAAGGTAGGGCAATTGTAACAGAAAATCTGCAGTAACTTTTAAGGTTTGCGTGTGCCTGTCCACGGATGATTAACTCTCATTGCGTGAGAATGGTTCCAGCTCGTTTGCAACAACGTGGCACAACAAATTGGCAATATGTCATTGAGCTAGATACTAAATGACATGGCACTCACTGGTTTTGTGCTTGGCAGTGGTTAACGCGACATTGATTTTACAGCTTTAGTCACTTGTAGCCTTCGGAATCAGTGCATCAGTTTTTAGTTTCCTGTTAAAGAAAACTACTGAGATGGCTATTTGTCTGTCCGTCCGCACTTTTCTGTCCTCACTTTTTCTGGCCGCCCTCAGATCTTAAAAGCTGCTGAGGCTAGAGGCCTGCAAATTGGTGTGTTGACCATCCATCCTCCAATCATCAAACATACCAAATTGCAGCCCTCTAGCCTCAGTAGTTTTTATTTTATCTAATGTTAAAGTTAGGCATGATCGTGCGTCTGACAACCCTATAGGCTACGCCACCACCGGCCCATGGTTAAAGTTTCAAGGGTCGCGGCTCATATAGCATTATACAGGGACCATGGAAAGATAGATCTATTTTTGGTGGCCTTGATTATACGCTGTACAGAAAACTCGATTGTGCCGAAAAAACTTCGGCGCATTTTATACTTGTTTCTTATAGCTGCCAGCTACCACAACAAATTTTTCTTATGCGCTTTGTTATAAATCACTTATTTTCGAAAGATGACTTTTCTCATGGAAGCCGAGCTAGTTTGGGATGTTATGAAACTGCCAGTTTTCAAAGGACGTGGATGCATCTGTGTATGTGTGTGTGTGTGCGTATGAGCAGAATTTGTGCCCGTATTGATGACAATCGAAAGTCATGACTGTACGGAACCAGCATGATTTGAGATTTCTAGGAAACCATTGAGTAGTGAGCCCCGTATGACATGATACAGTACGATGGGACTTCCTGTACTACAGGCAATAAGAGTTTACTTTTACTGTGATGGAACACGAATGATAAATGGATGAAATGAAGGTCTTTTCAGGTAGCAGTGATAGTTTTTGAGTTTCATCTCGTACCTTCCTTCACAGATAGACAGAAGTTAGTTCGGCCGCCAAAAAAAGATAAATGAATTGAGAGAGAGAGAGAGAGAGAGAGAGAGAATAGAATGGAATAGAATATAGAATTTAGGCCAAAAAGTTCAGAATACCGTAGTTTAACCAGACCACTGAGCTGATTAACAGCTCTCCTAGGACTGGCCCGAAGGATTAGATTTATTTTACTTGGCTAAGAACCAACTGGTTACCTAGCAACGGGACCTACAGCTTATTGTAGAATCCGAACCACATTATGACGAGAAATGAATTTCTATCACCAGAAATAAATTCCTCCAATTCTTCAATTTAGGTCAAAGACCAAGCGCTGGGACCTATGGGGTCGTTCAGCGCTGAAGGGGAAATTGACAGTGAGAAGGTTTGAAAGGTGTAGCAGGAGGAAAGCTTCGCAGTTGCACTTTGAAACAATTGTTGAAGAGGGTGGAAAGTCAGATGGAAGGAAGAGAATATGAACGGAGGTACAGTAAAAGGAATGCGATGACTATTTTGTCCCTTTGACAGTTCGACACAAGCTGGGCAAGTGTTTCAGTTTTGAAGACTGGGAATACGAAAATGTTTCTTTATATAGTTATGAGACATATTAAGATTTGTTGAAATTGGTCTTCACAAAATTTTTATTCATTAAAGTTTCCTTTGCTACCCGTATTTTTATAGATTTTCCATAATATATATACATTTATATATATATATATATATATATATATATATATATATATATATATATATATATATATATATATAATATACTGTGTATATGCATATATATATATTTATAAATTATAAATAACATATATATATATATTTATTTATATATAGATTATTTATATAAATATATACAGTATATATATTATTTATATAGATATATATATATATATATATATATATATATATATATATATATATATTATATACACATATATAATTTATATTTAAAACCTTGGCAGTTACAACGCTTATTTCGTGCGCAAAATCAGTATATTAATATTATGTTAACATTAGCAGGAGGAACGGTGTATTTGATGATGAAGCTGTGTTGTTTGCTGCAAAGGTGTTGCGTGATCATTTCCAGAATGTCGAATGCCACAGCACGCCTTGAGGAAAGTCTTGTTATCAGCATCGAGTCATGTTTTTATTTTTCCCCGTGAGTGGTTTTTCTCTCTCTTTCTCTTGGAAAGTGCAGGCAGATATATATATATTTATAAGGATTTCTCGATGAAAACTGAAAGCAATTATTTCGTTACTCGGGAATTATGCGGAAAGCGGAACTTTTCATCATTTATCTTGAGCGCTACACATAACGGAAATAACAAAATTAAACTTAAGCCAAGCCTGGGCAAACGAACAGTCGTTCGTCTGGGCGTTCGATTAGTGCCGTGAAAGTTGACATCTGTTCGTGTTGTTTGTAAACAAGTGGCCTTACGGCTATCAGGAACTTTCAGTGCGGTGATAACAAAAGAGTGTCTAAGGTGTCTTCCCATTCCCCACGTATTCACCCTAACCACAAAAACTGATTTTTATACATGGAGGCAGATGTCTTCAATAAGTGGATTTGGACAAAGGAAATAAGAATGTGCCACTCATGTACAAGTCATTGTTAATGGCACATGCCCCGGGAAATTCACGAATCGTTTTATCTGAATTATAACAAGGTGAATGTATTGTCAGAAATTTTTTTCATATTCATATTACGTGCATCATTTACATTCATAAGCAGGGAACATCACACAGCACAAAGGGATATGTGAAACCGTTACTATCCAGAATACAGCAATGTAAGATTCTTACGCTGGTAAATTGCAGAATATAAATCTCCCATCGTTCGTGAAAGAGTTTGCGGATAATTACTTTCAAAATGGTATTTGCAATTTGAAAAATTAATTCGCAAGTGAACGTCGCATCCTCAGTCACGCGAAGACATAAAATATAATGTAAGTTCAGAAACACAAACGCGTCGATGGTCCTCAGGTGTTCGACGAAACTAACAACCTTCTTCTCACATGTGTGCTTGTCAGTCTTTGCGACCGGTGTGGCACCTTCACAGTGGTTTGGTAACGTCGACATTGTTGGTACAATATCTGAGTGACGAGAAATGAATATTTTAATATTTTTCTTACACACTAAAAGCGGAAAAAGAGAGAGAGAGAGAGAGAGAGAACGAGAGAATTTCCGAACTGTTGTCTAGTGCCTGATCCCTAGGATTGCTCACTTCTGACTTTCATTCCACGAATTCAGTTGTATTCGTGAAGTGGAAGTTTTACGAAGTCGTATCATTCAACAGGGCGGAAAATGTATATTGCCTTACGCCAAAACTAGTTTGTTTTATTTTTAATCGAAAATATGGACGTTTTACTTCACCTTTTCTTTGTTTTATCAAGAAATGTCTTGTAAGAAACGATACTTTTGCTCTGATGGGTACCAAAGGAATCCCAATTCTTTCCTTGCTTGACCTACTAAAGGCGGCGCAAGAGTTCAGTTTGAGAAAGAACTTGGACTTTCTTCAAGATTGTGAAATTTTTCTTTTTAATCTGTGATTTGATTGAATTCACGAATATGTGTTTATGTAAGTGATATTTTGTGATCAGCACAGGAATTTTCCGCATTTATTTCCAGTGACTGGAATATTTCTTCACACATACATACAAACTTCGTTATATTCATTAATATTAGTAAATAAAGTGACCACGAAGTTGTTGGGTAAGAATTCATATCGATGAAAACAAGCCCATAGGAGAAATGGTGTTCGATTTGTGCAATTTCCTCGTCGCATGTTTTTTTTGCAAAAATTATTACATATGGAAAACGGAATCAAATGGACTTTTCCCAAGTTCAGTCAAACCCAAAACCCAAGACCTCGAAATTGCGGCAGGTTAGGAAGAGGCATTTTCCAAAGGAGTAGATCCAAGGATGGTCTAGGTTAGATCACATGATTTAGTTTTTCTTTCTCACTTACCTTAATCTTGCTTAGTTTCGTCTATGAAAGTAGCTTCACCTTTAGGCAGGAAAAACCGGTGATTTCTCATAGCATCGATTTACCTGTGCCATTGTAAAATCTTCATTTAGGATCACCCAGAGGAAACTTAATTATAAAATAAGGGAACTCAGTTCGCACGTTGTCATTTTTCCTCAGAAGCCGTAATTAATTAAATGGCGAAGCTGAAAATACTCGTACTTTGATTGCTGGCGGCAAACCATACGTCACGATCCAGTTCTGTGGACGATGAGACCCATTTCTGCTATCTGAATAGACATTTGTAGAACATTAAATAGGCCTGTTTGTGAACGAGTAGTAGCCTTCGAAGAAAAGCCTCACATCGAACTGCTCTTGTGTTTCCATTTTAAAGTTGCAAATCACCCAAATCTCGCACTGAAGAAGCTCCATTGCAATGTGGGCACCCGACAGCGACTTCGAAGAGTGCTCGCGGAGCCTCATTCATCGCAAAGACGGGCTTCAGAGCGACCGAGATTCAATATTAGACGACCGAGATCTGAGTAACGACAATGATGAACATGATGATGCCGGTGACGTGTCGCCTCTGACATCCAAGTAGGTCCTTCTTTTGAGGGGAAGGGAATGAAACCAAGTGAGTTTTTGCTTTTTCTACGACAAAATCGCCAATCGATTTTAAGAATTTTTTGCTTGGCTTACACCACCAGGCTTAAATACAACCTTTGTTTTATGTGGGCTGGCCCGCTGGTATAGTGGTTAGTGTCGTGGCATGCCACTCAGAGGTCACGTCTCCCCCAGGGCGATGAAAAATCACTGGCTATGTGTCATGATGATCAGTTGCTGCTGCAGTGTGGGGTCTGCGGTGGGGGGTTAAAGCCAACACTCTTTGGAAGCTTGAATTTCAAGTCCGTGGCGCCTTTGGTGTGCGTGCTCCACGTGAATAGGTTTCATCTAATAATAATAATAATGATAAAATAATAATAATAATAATTATAGTAATAATAATAATAATTATAATTATAATAATAATAATAATAATATAATGATAATAATAATAATATAATTTTTCGTTTTAAAAATCTCTTTTATTAAATCAGCGTTTTGTCCAGGTTCATTTTGTTCCTGATCACTGTAGATGGAAGACCCACAACACCGGTATTATTCCTGGGTTGGGTTTTCCCTTTTTTAAGTGGCAAATCAGCCTTTGAATCATAAACGCATCAAAGAGACCTTTGAAGTATGAAACATCAAACAGGTAATCGCAGCAAAAAAAATGCATTATACTATTTATAATTGACATCTCCCAAATATATACTTGTTCCCATTTTTCAGCTTACATTTCTGGTGTCGTGTTATTTGCCTTGGAAACCAGTCGATTGCGTTTTCCTGTGAAGATTATGTACGGTGACCCAGATTCGTGTTGTTTATCTGAGAAAATTGAACTTGTCATTGGAACGGATGAAGAGTCAATAAGTAATTATTTATTGTTTATACGTGGACAAGACCTTTTTATTGGTGCTTGGAAATAAAAAAAAAGGGGGGGGGGCCTGTCATAGAGGAGAGTCAAAATATCATGAGGTTAGGTTGTGAGTTTTCCAAAGTCATGTACAGAAAGTAAAACTCCCTTCAAGATGAGGTTCGTAGTATTTCATAGGAACAAACGGAGTTATAAGAAACCAAAGGAAATCAGAAAATAATCCTAAAAAAGCAAAACTAGCAGGTATAACAGGCCATAAGAGATGCCCTTGAATCTGGACGCTGGACAAACGGTCATTGCCATCTGTAATGGAACCGGAGCAGAAGGTCGTCATGGGCAATGAAATTCAGGCACTTGGACACATTCCGTGTCATGAAGAATTACGTAAATCAGTTCACAGTTGTTTCATGCTGTACTATAACTGCTGTCGTTGTTCCCATGTTGTTCAGTGAAGAGGGCCTCCTTACGAGATATTATTATTATTATTATTATTATTATTATTATTATTATTATTATTATTATTTATCTTCCTTAAAAAGGTTCTTTCTTACTCCAGGAAAAACTTTTTTTGGTTTTTTTGTCTTCGCGCGGGAACAGGTTCCTGAGTATCTCAGTTTTCCTATTTGCTTGAAAGATTAGCAGTTCGCGTCTCTCTCTCTCTCTCTCTCTCTCTCTCTCTCTCTCTCTCTCTCTCTCTCTCTCTCTAAGGCTATGTATCATGCTCATATATATATATATATATATATATATATATATATATATATATATATATATATATATATATATATATATATATATATATACAGTATATATATATATATATATATATATATATATATATATATATATATATATATAATTTATGTATATAAATATATGTGTGTGTGTGTATAAGTTTATATATATATATATATATATATATATATATATATATATATATATATATATATATATGTATGTATGTATGTATGTTTTGTCGTGGTAGCGTGCGCAGTTCCGCGCGAGTACCATGTTCCCTGCTGCTCCGGGACTGGCATAAAGCCAGCTGCAGTATGAGCCACAACAATAGCAAGCGGCCCTCTTCACCTGATACTCGATATCATTTCAGAAATAGGAAAATAACGATATTCGGTATCAGCTGAACGTCTTCGGAATATTGACATTAAAAAATACTCATAGTAGCATGAGTTTTGAAATGGAGAAACAAATCCACAGTTACGTATATGTACATATATTTAAAGATATATGGCATAGTTGTACACATGTGCATATACATAACTATGGATTTGTTTGTCCATTGTCTTCATAAACAATATGTCATGGCAACACTGCTCACGATACCGGCTGCTGATTGGCTGATGTCCGCCATATTCGATAGATAATTAGGAAAAGCTCGGCCAAACTGAAAATCTTTCGTCCGCTTTTCGATGAGCATTAACTTATGAAAAGGTAGGGTATATTATTTAATGTTAAAATTCTTATATTAAAAGTACTGAATTTCGTCAATTAATCAACAGTTTGAAAACAAATAGTTCTAGGCCTAGTTCTATAGTACGATGCGTTAAGACAACGGGATCGATATTATTTCTTTCTGTCCATTCGTTTGTTATTCTCTCTCTCTCTCTCTCTCTCTGATAATCATTCGTTTTGTTATTATCTGTCGTGTCCTTCCTCGAGCGTTTTTCTCTCATCCCCTGTCTGCGGACGGTACAAACCAGTGTTGCCATGACCAAGTGTCAATGAATATTAAATTTTCGGCGACAGATGAGTTGAAACAGTTAATTTTTATAGGTTCGCCTTAGAGCGGAAATTTTAAATTTCCGTATAAGTCAAATCGTTACCAGAATCTTATTTTAATTCTGTGACTTATTTTCATTCGGTGACAGACAAATAGACGCACAGACGGTCTATACAGACAGACTGACAAAGATCCGCGCTATGGCCAACCGGAAGAGGCAGACAGGAAACGAACACAAAGTGAATTCCAGCGTCGATTTGGGAACGCATATAATTCATCGTATATTTTATGGCATGACCAACAAGGATAACAAGTTAAGTTCATTTTTTTCCGGTGTATGGGCGTTAGCGTTGAGAATTTTCCCAAACGCCCTGCCTGATACTGTCAAGTCAAAAGCGACAATGGCGGTGGCAGTATTCTCCCACAATCATATCCGGAATTAACCGGGTTTTCTCCGAACTCTGGTTAGCAGATAACACGTTTGATTTTGTCCTCAGAAGAGTGAACCCTGGCATGGTTTTTTCTTCATCTTCCCTCATATGCTAATGTTAACTCTCTCTCTCTCTCTCTCTCTCTCTCTCTCTCTCTCTCTCTCTCTCTCTCTCTCTCTCTCTCTCTCTCTCTGCGAATGCGCGCGCGTGTGTGTGTGTGTGAGTAAGCGTTTGCATGTGACGGAGAGTAACATCGAAAAAAAGTTGAATTGATAGCATCCTGTTTGTCCGCAAATCTGAAAATGTTAGAGGTCCTCGAAAGTGTGACTGGCATCACTTGCTTCGATACCATTTTGCTCTCCTACAGGGAGCGATGTGCTGAGATGTGCATTGCTTGTAGAGTTATAGCCAGTGTTACTATTGGAAAAAAAAAAAAAAAAAGCATCCCATAGGATACCAAATATTTCCAAAACTTATCCATTTCCTACTGAGAAATATCCAAAATGTATCTATCATTTTGATTTAACGAAGCTGCAACTTTTCTCTCCACTTTCCATTTTTGGTAAAACTTTTCTTAGTTGCGGGGCCTGATTCCAGCCAGTCGCCTACCAGGACAGGTTACCGGCCTTTGGGGGGGGGGGGTGAGGTCAGGGCACGTCGCCCTAAGTTAGGTTAGCTAGGTAAGACCTGGTTAGGTCAGGACCTGGCATTATAGGAAAGGTTATGTCTATTTATGTTTGAGGAACCTGCCCCGGTCGACGACTGGCGGGAATCAGGCCGTGCAACTAAAGTAAAGATTTACGCCAATTCTTTACTGAACGCCAAAATTCAGTGGGGTTGTTTGATTTACTTACTTTATCCTGAAATACGAGTGTTCTCCACTCGTTACATTGATCCATTGATCGTTTTCAGAATCTTGAATAAGCTGGGGACCTTTAGGAAAGACAGGAACTCAACGTTGAACAGTAGGCTACCTGCTGTTGTTGCTACTCGGTCACACGCGTTCAGTATCCGTCATTCTCTTCAGCCGTTTACAGATTTGTCCAGCAAGTTCTGCATAAAAATTCAGAATCCCTAACTCTGAAATCAGCTAACTCTGATTGCAATCTCTTCATCCTGCTTTCATCATTCAGCGTGGTTTCCACGTTGCTTCCAAAGTACCATTCACTTCTTTCATAGAATTAGATGGGAATTTATAACAAAACAAGTAAAAACTGCGCCGAAGTTTCCTCGCCGCAATCGAGTTTTCTGTGCAGCCGCTACAGCGTATTATCAACGCCACCGAAAATAGATCTATCTTTCGGTGGTTTCGGTACTATTCGTGAAGCGATTTGGTGATTATTCTTGCCCAGGAAAGGCAACATTTTAAACAGTATCTAAAACTATAAGCTGAAAAAATATTCTTCAGACATTCACCGTGTTCTTAAGCTTCTTATAGGGCTGTTTTTCTGAATTTCTATCAGTATTTCACCCCTTTAAAAGTTTGCCCATACACGAACCATACCAGTCTGAAATTCTAGTGGCATAACATAAAAAATAATCAGAACGCGAGGATGTTCATTTCCAAAATGTATTAGTACGCGTAGAAGCCACGCCGTCCCAATCATGAACCCTCGTAGTGTTGCGCTAATGCAGAGAAGACTCTGATACGAAGAACGGAACGATTAAGATATTCGGGGAACAGAGTCATGTGCAAGCTTAAAAATCTGTCAAGATGTAAGAAAGAGATGAGAAAATCCGGCGGCCCTCTCCAAAGTTGGGCAAATCGAAAGGTACCGAACTTGGAGGAGGAGGAGGAGGAGGAGGAGGAGGAGGAAGGCCATAGTCTGCGAAAGCAACTGAGCATCCGGTGATTGTGAAAAGGGAGACGGTGTTTTGTTTGTGTCTTCAGGTCGTCTAAAAGGTGGCCTTGATTATTGCTATTGTTCCGAGTCGAGCACTATTCTCGTGTGACAATGCTCGTCGCTGATTGGTGGGCCTCACTTTTATGTAGCCCAAGAAGAACAACCCAAGACTGATCGACCAGTCGGGGAATTTTGGCTGTCATTTGCAATTTCGTATTTATTTGTTCCTTTTCCTGTACCTACAAGGGAATTAACCTCTTCGTCTATGAACAGAAATGGCCGTTTTGGCTGCAACTTTCATTTCTCATAGACTTTTATTTGTTCGGTTACTTATCTCAGCAACATGGGAGCCTGTTAAATAAAAAAAAAAAGCCAAAAGAAGTAAAACAAATATTGATTTAGCAAGGTCCGTGATTTGGTCCCGGCCTATCGCCTCCCCTTATACCAACTCAAGTAGGATCAAGAAAAAAGTCAGAAAGTCATATGGGCTGCAATCTCATTCCCAAAGAGTTGATGAGAACTGCGTGACTCTGCCCTGGTGGTACCAACCTAAATTTGGGAAAAGTGTGTGTGTGTGTGTGTGTGTGTATATATATATATATATATATATATATATATATATATATATATATATATATATATATATATATATATATATATATATATATATATATGTGTGTGTGTGTGTGTGTGTGTGTGTGTGTATATATATTTATACATACATATAATATATATATACACACATATATATAATATATACATATACATACACATACAGACGGCATATGTATACGCGCAAAACCCGTAGCATAGGTAGAGTTGAGCAACGGTGCCTAAGGGGTATTAGGCGATTGGCAAATATAACGAATGAAGGTTTGCTTGCTGAACAAACTCATCACTCGGGTCCAAAAATATTTCCAGTATCAACGCCGACACTAAGGCTTGCGTGCAACGATGCTGGTGATGATGCTGACAGAAAGTGTCGATGTTTTAGCCGCGGTTTTTGCGCTGATGCAAGTTTTAGATGTTCGTTTTGTCTGCGGACGCTAGTCGCAGTGACGTCACGTTTGATTTTTTTTCTCCATGACCCGTTGGTTTTAATGAAAGCTTACATGAATCCGGTTTTTGGTTTTCTTATTTCCACGTCGTTGCTTTCTTTTTGTGTTGACTGTTATCTTTTGACCAATATGGTCATAAGATGATTTAGAAAGTGTCTGATTTTCATTCACACACACACACACATTATATATATCTCCATTAGATACCATCCAGTTTGAATGAGGTCCTGTTAGTAATTGTACTAATGCACAGAACAATTGTGTATGTGATAAAGAAGTTTATATATATATATATATATATATATATATATATATATATATATATATATATATATATATATATATATATATATATATATATATTTAGGTATATATATATTATATATTTATACAATATATATATAAATATATGTATAACTGAATCACGAAAATATGGAACGCTATGAATATATAAATAAAGACAAAATCCACGAAGGAAAGAGAAACAATGGAGTGCTGCAAGGCCTTTCGACTTATGGTCCTTTACTTTGCAGAGTGAAGAAGTATAAAAATAAGTTTACAAAGAAGGCTCATATGACAGATGGTGATTACAAAGGAAAATATATATATAATATATTATATATATATATATCAAAATTTCTCGTCAGTCACTCATGTTTTTGTAATGGCTATGATATTACGACGCATTCAGTCGTGGAAATAATGCGTCTTCAAAACCAATTCTTTTTAGCGAGTCAAATCGCATAGCGTATTGGGTTTCCAAATGGATTATCAGCCGGATATTCACTTTGTGACTGTTGCCAAAAGCACTTCCGCATTACTTGAAGGCTGTGGAAAGAGTCACAGGTCTGTGTGATTCGATGAAGTTCAAACGTGTTAAAATGGAACTACTGAATATGGTTCAGGATTCACCTGATGCAAGCTCGATGGAACACATGAAACATTCGGACTCGTTTCAAGGCCATTTACCTCTTTTAGGTTTTTCTGTCCACCCTCAGATCTTAAAAACTACTGAGACCAGAGGGCTGCAAATTGGTATATTGATCATCCACCCTCCAAGCATCAAACATACCAGATTGCAGCCCTCTAGCCTCAGTAGTTTTTATTTTATTTAAGGTTAAAGTTAGCCATGATCGTGCTTCTGGCAACGATATAGGATAGGCCACCACCGGACCGTAGTTAAAGTTTCATGGGCCCTGGCTCATACAGTATTAAACCGAGACCACCGAAAGTAGATCTATTTCTGGTGGCCTTGATTATGCGCTGTAGCGGCTGTACAGAAAACACGCTTCGGCGCATTTTGTACTTGTTTATTTTTCAAGTTTATTTTTACTGTCATATTTTTTTTTTCCTTTCAATCTAATTGTTTACAAGAGTATTCGGCGTTTGAATGACCCACTTTGGGTAAAGAAGGGGAAATAACAAGTGAACATTTAACATAAATAGACCGCACAAACTGAAATGGAATTAATACCCCTTGCACAACTAAAGTTGCCTAAAGTCCTGGCAGTTTCACGCTCACATTGAAGAACCACATCTTCATTCTCTTTTGATTATCTTTCTGAGTCAATAACCTAGGTGTAGTGACGCCAGTTTTAGTAGCTATAGCTTTCGATTACCTTCACAGACAGGGCTCTTGCAAATGCGGTTAGAGATCAGGTATAGTTTCCCGGTTTTACGATTACTATATGCAATGCTCGTCTATTAAGATGCCTCTTTCATTCCTTTTTTCTGTGCCTCCGTTCATATTCTCTTTCTTCCACCTGACATTCCACCCTCTCTGACAATTGTTTCCTCCTGTTACACCTTTCAGACCTGCTTACTGTCCATTTCCCCTTCAGCGCTGAATGACCTCGTAGGTCACAGCGCTCGGCCTTTGGCCAAAATTCTATAAACCAATCCCATTAAGATGCAAGATGAGGCCTTCATAATTCTGATGAACACCGCTGCTAGATTTCTTAAAATCCGGATGTGGATACTGAAGTCTGATAAAGGATTCTGACTGCGACTTTTCATTTAAAAAACGTAAACGAATATGGAATATGGATATAGACAGCTGGTTGTTTCAAACAGGATTAATATAGTACTCTGATAATCCTGGTTTTAAGTAAGCTGGCTTATGCGAACACGGGCCCCGTCCCTATGTGCGATCAAGTGTGACAGGGATTAGAACAACCAGCAGAAACAGAAGGTTGTTTTCTGTGTAAATGTATACTATAACCCTTTTTTTAAATTGAGAAAAACATCTAAATAATATGAGGAATTTTTTATTCGGCGAATTCGGTAGTTGATGTTATGCTACCTGGCGCACTTTGCTGCGAGGGAACACCAAACTTTACATACAGATAAAAAGATCTTCGTCAATCATGATAATTTACCATTTCTGGGTGATTTCCTAAGATTGAGCAAGTCTTCAGAAATGCGTAAATATTCCCTCGATATGCCAGTTGCAGTGTGTACCTAACGGTCTTTTATCTAGGCTAGTAAACTTGAACTTATTTATTTAATTTGTCAACAAATAATGTTTCATCTAAAATTGAGTGGCGAGTAAATAAATAAATGCAAGCTAAGATAGACAAAATGGTAAAAGAAAAATCCTCAGGGTTGTATTCTGAGGCAAATGAACTCACGCTCAAGAGTGGTAGGCGCTGGCTCACACCTAAGACATGGCCGAGACGTGAAATGAATGATTAGACGGCAGCTGAGATGACCCTTCCACCACACATGTTGACGCTGATGCAAAACGCTAACTAAAAGTAAGCTATAATTAGCTTTTGAAAAGGCAGATTTTAAGTAGATTTAGTGGAAGGAGAACATTGGCGAACATTTTAAGTTGGCCAGAGGATGCATTAGGGAAAAAGTCTGAGAGTTCTGTTGATGGGAGATAGTAAAAGCATCTTTCTGCTGCGTGAGTATACGTAAATTTGATGAATGGGAACTGTTTGTCAGTCTAACTACTATAGTGTCTTATTGATGGCATAGTCTAGGTTTGCTATTCCTCTGCAAGAGGTTGTGAGGTTATTGGTATTTTTCGATTGACGACGATAGTTTACTTACATAAATTATGGGAATTCTGACTGCATGATAACATTTACTTTTTTCATTTATATAACCAGGTCAGTTTCTATTCGAAGATGTCATGCAATCAATCAAAGGCACCTTAAACAATAGAGGGAAGTAATTTCCTGTTTTTGAACCTTTTATGCATATGTCGAACCTTTTTGTTTTACAAGTGTACATTACAGACTGTGTACATTTTTTCGACCTGTTTTTCGTGACCTTTGACCTCTCTCAGGACATGTCTTATGTACAGGACTGAAGTTGCGATCAAGGAAGGTGAAGGCCACGTAACACAAGCCTCACGCTGGTTTTTCAGATAAACAGTAGAGAAAAATCCATTGGAAGGACCGTTAACATCAGCGAATGATTGTGACACTTATGATTCCTCACGTTCATTCTCAGAGCTTACGCAAGAACTTACTGGGTCCTCGGATTGTGCGTCTTTCCCGTTAAATGGTCTTTGTCTCATATCCATTTAACTGCCTAATTAGGATGTAAACTTCACTAAATACCATTAGAAGAGTTGACGGGAATGATGAGTATGATAATAAGATACCAACTTGTAAAACGGGCTGTGTATCTAGATCGTCATCTATTGTTGTAATCATGGCTGAATTACTTTCCAGCTATTTGATAACTGCATATGAGTTGTTTAACTAATGTAGAACTGGTCTTCTTCTTCTTTCTAAGCTTTGGGTACATGTCGGCGTTTAAAAACGTCTACTCGTCTGGCAACAGCATTAAAATTAACAAGTCTGCCCCATCCGATGGAGCAACTACGGCAAGCCTGTTGTAGAAGGTCGTTGCCATTGTTCAGGGAGGCACACGCGATAGCACTTCGTCCCCCTTCATCTATACAGGATTATGGTCTTCCTGTAGTGGTGCTGATAGTGTGAAACGGAACGGTGGATTATATATAATAATCCTTGGCACTCGACTGAAGTTTTCATAATTTAGCCATCGGGAAAATCTAACCAGTTCGGTTTGCCTCTGGCTCTGCGCCATTCAGCAAGTTGCAAAGATGACTGCCAAAGAAATATTAGGCAAAAGTGGTTATAAAGCCGCGGCTACCGACGACCCACTGACCGACCACAGCGAGTCTACTACGTCTAGTGACGAATACGAAGGTCCTCGAATCAGAAGGGAAAATCTTCCATACAAAATGATGTAGGTGGAATGTTTTTGATCGTTCTGAAAGTAGTCATCTTCTCGCTTTGTGCGTTTGTCATAACATCACGCGCTGCAATCATTACGTGACCTTGCGTACAGCAACAGCAGCTCTTCAGAGCTCTTAATCTTGGTCTCTGACCACAATATTTCATCCTAGTTTTAATGTTTTAAGTTGAACAGTTAAATTTATATAAATTCTGATTGATTATTACTTATTTACCATATTTTCCGCCCTGATCTTCCGACTGGTGTTATTTCACTTAACACAAAATACGCTCACGTCAGTAAGACGTGTTTGGTCAAATTTACCACCTCACTTATTTTAGGAAATCGAATAACAGGGTCAGGCTTGGAATTTTTTCATAGATTTCGTATGACACTGAATCTGCAGATTTCTCATGTGTGTGTGTGTGTGTGTATGGGCACTGTACGTTGAAATGTGTTATCAAAACAACTGAAGCCCCTCTTTTTTACTACCATATTTCTCAACGCATACTTTTGAACGAGAGACTAGGAATTATAATCATAATAATCATCTTTATTTTCAGCATTGAATGCACCAGTAGAGGCATTACAATAGATACACACAAACTAGATACACGAGTTAAAAGTGATAAAAATGATCAGTGGCAATATCCACCCAGTTGCCGAGATAGTAATAGACAAAAAGTTATTATAATAAGTGTGTTGAAACTTTGCGAAGTCAACCTGTAGCTATATTAGCGTTCCCAGGCGTTGTTCTTTGAGCATGTGCTTTTGCGTTCTAGGTGAGGATTATTATTCTTCCGTACGGATAATGAGAAGTTAACGAAGCATCCAGTCGTGGTCAGATGAAAAGCTCTAATTTAAAAACCGTGTAATGTGCAAGAGCGCGCCACCTCTGCGTTTCATGTCCGCTGCTATCCTCAAAATGGCGACTGCTGTTAGCCATTGTTAAACTGCTATCCTCAAAATCGCGACTACTGTTAGCCACTGTTAGCAACTGCTATCCTCAAAATCGCGACTACTGTTAGCCATTACTAGCAACTGCTATCCTCAGAATCGCGACTACTGTTAGAACACTGTTAGCCAGTGTTAGCAACTGCTATCCTCAAAATCGGGACTACTGTTAGCCAGTGTTAGCAACTGCTATCCTCAAAAGTCGCGGCTACTGTTAGAACGCTGTTAGCCAGTGTTAGCAACTGCTATCCTCAAAATCGGGACTACTGTTAGCCAGTGTTAGCAACTGCTATCCTCAAAATCGCGACTACTGTTAGCCAGTGTTAGCAACTGCTATCCTCAAAATCGCGACCGCTATCAGCCACTTTTAGCAACTGCTATCCTCAAAATCTCAACTACTGTTAGCCATTGTTTGCAACTGCTATCCTCAAAATCGCGACTGCTGTTAGCCAGTGTTAGCAACTTGCTGTCCTCAAAACCGCGACCACTATTAGCCAGTGTTAGCATGGTATCATAAGAAAAAAAAAATTTCTAGCAGCTTGCATCTTGGTGTTAAACTTTGCAGAAAGGAGCCAATATTTGGCAGAAATTTGAAAATGGGCCGGTGTGAATCTCATTCATTGACAGGCATGACTTGATATATTTTACCAACACCTGGTCCTTGATGCTAAGCAGCCTTGAAACCCAGAAAACATAACAGTATCACAGTCTTGCGACTGCTTGAGGCTAGGAAAAAGAACACCATCGAAATAAGCCAGTAAATAGTGAACCACTAGCACAGCACTTGTTTTAAAGTTCACTGTAGGCGACCGTGTCTTGAGAATAAATAATGATTGTTACTGTATGGTTCAGCGACCTCTTAAAAACACCATTATTACTTTAATATCATGTTGTCGTTGACTTTGTGTCCTGACGAATTAATTGTATGGGAACACATTATGTTAATGATTTAAAGAATATACGGAAAATTATATTACAAATCGTTACTGTACCACTGAACATTTTCTTGGGTAATTTTTTCATTATTGTCGAGGAGTTGTATTTCATGTTCGTTAATATATATATATATATATATATATATATATATATATATATATATATATATATATATATATATATATATATATATATATATATATATATATATATATATATAATATATATAAAACAAGATGGTTTGATGATACATGTAGACAAAACCACGAAAAACAGACCAAATTCAATGCATGGAGAAAAATCGTTCAAATGAAAATGACACCAATTTTGTCGAGTCTCGCCGTGCTGCGAATAGAACTTACCATACAGCCTAGAGAAATTACAATAATTTAATTCCTTGAAGTGCAAACTTGAAGGAATTACTCGACCTCATCTGTGGTGGACCAAATTGGCATCATCTATCTTTGTGTCAGGCTCGTCTTCCATTCCACGTCTACTAACATGATGGTAGATTGGTTACTGGCCCTAAGGGATAAGGCTGATCTGCTTCACAGAGCTTTTGAACCTATTCTTACAAAATTTGCATTTCGCTCCAGGGATTTTAAGAAAATTCCGAATAATCTCTATTCTCCCTGTGTTCTCCAAATTTTCTGAAAAACTTAGTTTTAATCAACTATATAAGTATGTAGAAGCTAAAGGATTGTTAACTGATAGTCAACATGCATATAAGAATCAGTTAAGCACCTACGATGCTCTTTTAGATATGACATGCATTTGCAAGGGAACATTGAGAAGAGTTTTGAGTGCAGAGTAATTCAAGTAGATTTTAGTGCTGCTTTCGATTAAGTAAATCACAAGGCACTTATTTATAAACGTCAGAATGTTGAAGTGGGTGGATGGTTACAGGTAGGCAGCAGCGAGTTGCTGTGGACGAGATCTTTAGTGAACCAAGACTTTTGCCTGGAGTTCCTCAGGGTAATGTTCTTGGTCCACTGTCATTTTTAGTGTATACAAGTGATATGGTTTGTTGGCCGGGAAAATAAGATTGTTCAGTATGCCGGTGATGCAACATTTTGTCACTTTTTCATAAGTTGTGCTTCAACAGAGATCTTTCACATAAACAACTGATACCTGATCCCCTTTATCTGCCGAGAGCAGCCGGATTCGCTGACCAGCAGAAGCACCAATATACAGTAAATGTTTTAGCCTCGCTGTCGAACTTCTCAGTTCCAGAGGTCCTTGATTCCTCAAACTGTTGGACTGTGGAACAGCCTCCCAGGGATGTCGTGCGGTTGGAACTTCAGAAGTTCAGCCGAAGATCCAATGCATTACTACCTTAATACTATTCGCCTTGTATTTCAATATAAAGATATCTGTTTGTTAATTTCTCGATTTATTTTATTAATAAGTGGGATCTCTTCTTTCTGTATTTCCCTTTAACTCCTTTTACTTCTTCCTAATGAACATCATATTCTCTGAAAGCTTGAATTTTAAGTCAGTGATATATATTTTATATATAAATATATATTTTATATATAAATATATATGTGTGTATATATAATATATATGTATAATTTTTATATATATTTGTTTGTGTATATATGTCCTTTTTGTGTGACTTTACCATTATATATATATATATATATATATTCTTTTCATACCATTATTTCGCATCACTCACTTTTCCTGAGACTGTTTATGTAGAGCCTTCATAGAGAGCAAACTTTCACAAACTGCGTTTCTCCTTTTCCAGGCAACCCGGATGGTTGGGCCGAAGAACCAGATTGGAGCGGTACCTGATACTTGCAGGAACGACGGTGGTGTTTGTGGTGGTCGCTCTGGCTATATCCCTGGCCGCAGTCATCTATGGTTACCAGAACGGAATTTTCAATAATGGTTCGTAGTTATTTTCACGGTTTTGATCACAGATCGGTCTAGTCGGATGCTCTATGCTCAGTGTGTAGTCTCGACCAGTCACGTAAAAGACGTATTCATCCGTACTCTCGAGTATTTGATAGCTCCCGTGGGTGTTTGATAGAAGACCCATTTGTCGGGTATATTTGGCATTCGGATTGCGAGGTCGCTGGTGAAAGGCCTTGCAGTACCGTGGCTAAAAAGGTATACCGGCCGCTAAACTCCTCTGCAGCCGTGGGGCCAAATGGCTTGCCCAGGAAATTAACAACAAATAGTTGTCGAACTGCTTGGGTTTGCTTTGCCCATTTGTCGTGACGATACCAGCCAGTGTCGTTTTACTTAATGCTAGACCGTCATTTCAGTTATACTACGCGAATGTTAGACCATCATTTCAGTTGTAATGCGCGAAGGTTAGATCGTCATTTCAGTTATACTACGCGAATGTTAGATCGTCATTTCAGTTATGCTACGCGAATGTTAGATCGTCATTTCAGTTACACTACGCGAATGTTAGATCGTCATTTCAGTTATACTACGCTAATGTTAGACCGTCATTTCAGTTATACTACGCGAATGTTAGATCATTTCAGTTATACTACGCTAATGTTAGACCGTCATTTCAGTTATACTACGCGAATGTTAGATCATTTCAGTTATACTACGCTAATGTTAGACCGTCATTTCAGTTATGCTACGCGAATGTTAGATCGTCATTTCAGTTATACTACGCTAATGTTAGACCGTCATTTCAGTTATGCTACGCGAATGTTAGATCGTCATTTCAGTTATGCTACGCGAATGTTAGGTCGTCATTTCAGTTATACTTCGCGTGAGAGCTTTATCTGTAATTTACCGTATTTACTGAAAATGCACCGAGACTGCATGTGGATTCAGAGTAATCTCTTATCACAAGGTCGATTACTGTCATTTGCAGAAACTTGATAGCGAAGAGTTAATGACATCGAAATAGACAGATTAGATATGACATATCCCGACCGCGTTTTTTGGATTTTAGATTTGTAAAAATCTGTTCGGAAGCCATGTTTTGTAATATTAATCTGTTACTACTGCTAAAAATATTCTTTGAACCCTTCAAATTCATAAGTATCAAGGCTTTTGGGTAAATGTCACAGAAAACAGTAATTAACATTAGAATTAGAAACTAAAGAAATACTTAGTACTCTGTGTATATAGTCGACAATATTGTGATGGAAATATTTTCATAATCCTTCATGACGGATCAGTAGCTGCAAGTAGTTGTGATTATATAGCAAACGTAGATTAAAGAGCAGTGATATTTTGCATGACTAGAAATAAGTAATATTAACTTTTTGATCCGTTTGACTGGGAAAAAGCTTTGTTCGTTCCCTGGCAGAAGCAAAGCGCAAGCTTATGAATTTTCCCTGATAGTTAGAATTGAATCCATTTAGCAACGGGTAGAGTATAGACAATCCTTAGACAATCTGTCAAGAGCCGAGAAATGCAAGGAAACCTCATTATCACCCTTGACAAAGCTGAATGGTTGGCCATGAACCTTTCCTAATGGCTTAGAATAACTTTTACTGAGTACTCCAGAAAAAATGGTCGCTTAGGTAAAAAAAAAAAAAAAAGTTAAGGAAATGGTTCGTTAAGCGAGTTTCATAACTTAGGTTTCATGTTGACCCACGCATTTAATGCAACGAGAAATTTCTGAAAGATGAAACGATAGTTAGATTGCTCAAAAGAAATTGAAATCATCCAATTAAAACCCAATAACATAATTAATTCCGTAAGTGGGTCGTGATTTTTGTTTTTCGTAAACAGGGCTCAACTGTTATCGCCGTGAACCTTTAAGCAGGGCAGTAATTGATATATTAGATATCTTTTCCATTAAAACCTGGGCAAGGTGGTAATAAAGTAGTATATGATATTTGCGTGATACCCAAATGACATCTCGGTATATATGAAATATTAAATCTCCAATTCTGCTTCATCTCGAATCCTAAAAGTCATTGTATTTTTGTAGATCGACTACCACCCTGCTAGTCTAGTTTTTAACCTACCCACGAAAAGAATGCCTTTCTCAACCCGGTGTCCGGATGAAGACAAGTTACTTCGCTCCTCTTAATGGCCACAAAGGCGTAGACTTGAGTGCAAGAATCGACCATGGTATACGTAGTCTCTCTGCACTTTTACTTTCAGATACGTAAATGCACAAAAAACGTGGTAGTGCGTGGTGGACTGAACTGAACGGTTCTCAAGTCTTTCTACTCTCTAATAGTGTACTCGTACATGTGATGAAATGTTCTGAGATAAATGATTATGAAGTTTTTATAAAATTATTAATGTAATGATTAGATGCGGATGCCTAGGATTATGGTGGCAGCCATAAATACAAAAAATGAACTTTGATCTGAAAGAGTAATCACATATTACATTGTGGCGTTATTCTGATAGACAGTCTAATCTATTATAAACTTGCCCTACCATTTGCTGTTAGACAATAAAGTTTTTTTTTAATCCAAAGTAGAATCTAGAATCTTAAGTAACTGGATCGCTTGGGAGTAATGCTTTGGTATCAGAAGATAAATTTAAGATCCTTGCAGTTTATTTGTAATGAATTTTAGATAATTATTACTTATTGGATTAATTTTTCGGTTATATGGTGATCTTTAAAGCTGTGCTACTATTCCTTACGACTTTCGAGTCGCGCTTGCAACATCCCATACTTCCCTCTTATGCATGCCAGTGTTGCTTCGAAGTCCTGTGTCCTTGTGCCGTTTCAGTTCTTTTGGCTCTTCCTCTGAAGTTGTTTTTGAGATTATCGCTTAAAATGTCTCGCTTTTGTATGATTAAATCTCCTGCTCTTTCTGTTCTTCATCTTGATCTCCAAGCCTGAATAATTATAAACGTTTGTCGAGCTTCTCTTCTCTAGATTTATGTAACCTTGCTTAAGAGGGTATAAGGGTAGACAAACTGTCCAAATTCTGACTTATGCCATTTTCTGTATCACTAAATCTTAATGCTACTGAGACTTGGTTTTTGCATGACTTGTTTTTATGCTTACTGCACGTTTAGTTATAAGACTTTTAACTAAAAAAAAAAAAACTGCGACTGGATACTTATACAGCTATTAGATAACTGAACTGATCATTTACGGGCTTCCGACCTACAGTATAATGCGGTTTTCAATTGACTTGTGGAATTTTCGAGGCATTTTTGCTTTTTATACTTACTGCACCATTAGTTATAGGACTTTGAACTAAACAAAAACTGCGACTGGATACTTAATACAGCTATTAGATAACTGAATTGATCATTTACGGCTTCTGACCTATACTGCGGTTTTCATATGACTCGTGGAACTTTCGAGGCAGTTTTCTGACGCTTCGTCATGTCCAAAGACCGAACTTGCGGACGCAACCAACCGAATTTTTCGAGGTATTTACTGTGGCTGGAAGAAATCGCTAATAAGTATGCCATCGAATTTATAACTTCAAAAGGAAAATGTGTGCGAAAGAAATGCACGTGAATTTCTGTTTGTTTAAATGACCTCTCTCTCTCTCTCTCTCTCTCTTCTTCGTGTGACTTTTGCCTCCTAAAAGAACTTCTAAGGTCAACTCCACTCTCTCCTTCAGAGAGAAAGTCGTACCTGCAGTACGAGTGAATACGGCGCCCAGGTTTATGGGACACGCCTAATTTACGAATAGATGTTTACTTATTAGAAATATATATATGTATGTATATATAAATATATATATACTGTGTATATATATATCTAATATATATGTGTGTGTATATATATATATATACAGAGAGAGAGAGAGAGAGAGAGAGAGAGAGAGAGAGAGAGAGAGAGAGAGAGAGAGAGAGAGAGAGAGAGAGTGAGTGAGTATGTACGTCTTATCACTCTGTCGGCTGGGAGACAATTGAGGAATCTTGGGGTAGGTTCGGACCAGGCCAGATGAGGGCACAGGTCGCTAGTGGGGATCAGTAAAACGAGTCTACAGTCAGCCGAGTCTCCTAGTATATATTAAGGTGTAGGTTCGTAAGTTAGGAAAAATACAAATTTATTTTCAGTTTGTTATATGTATACGTATATATATACATATGTATATGCATATGTTATATATTTAATATATGTATCTATATACAGTGTGTGTGTATATATATATATATATATATATATATATATATATATATATATATATATATATGTGTGTGTGTTTGTATTGCTAGCGTTGGCAGGACCGCAAAGTCTAATGTGCTTTTTGTTGATTACTAAAGGTATGGTAAGGTATACAAGAGGGGCAAGATTCACTGGGAGAACTTACATTAAATGTTTTGTAAAAGCAAACGCCACAGAGAAAGTGATTTCATGCCACTTGGTCTGAAAGTATCGTTATTGAAATATATTACAGGTAATAATACAAGAAAGCTATGCTGACGAAAAGGTAGTTTCATAGGCTGTTGATTTAGTAAGTTCAACAGGATTATATATACACATATGTATGTTGTGTATTATGTATATAATTATAGATATGTATACATTATATGTATGCATGTATACATTTTATATATATAATATATATGTATATATATAACAGATATGATTATATGTATAGGTTTTTATTATATATATATATATATATATATATATATATATATATATATATATATATATATATATATATATATATATATATATATATAAGGTGGTTTTGACATGACTGATACTTGTAGAGGATTGTAACCTAATGAACAATGAAGCAAGACAAGACAACTTAAAAGACAACGACAACAAACGCAAACGAAATAGGGAGCCCACATGCTTGGTGCCACGGAGGCTGCTAAGTTCTTGTCAGGAGCTGAAAAGCTTCGTTGTGTGGCCACTTTTCCTTGCCAGTGATCACATGGAGAGTGGAGCGGTAGTTCCCTCAGCACGTAACTCAAAGTAATTCAACTGCCAGACAAGACACGTAGTCTCCATGACATCCCAGAACTGACCTCGTGTTTCTGATGAAGAACTAGTGACGTGTATACTGCCCTAAAATGGAATACTGGAGTATCTGCAAAAATACATAACTGAGAAAAATGGTAGATACTCCCTTGCCTTACTACTGATCTTGCAGATACTGCAAATGGGGACCCCCCCCCCCCTAAATACTCGTGGAAAGCATTGAAGAATCATTCTGAAACTGCAGTAACTTGTGTATTAGTGTTTCACGAGTTCAATAGATGGCATATCTCAATTTCCAAAATCTTGCTGATACTGCAGGTTTTCCATTGTAGGGAAGTATATTGTACGTGAGTACATTTTAGCATATACAAATGCATATGTACGCACCTTAAATTGTGTTCAATTCAGGTTTTATGGTCTGTCTCAAAATCATTCAGTTAGAAAATCTTATGGTGATACTTTAAGAACCGTAAAAACTGTGTAGTATTTTGATAGTAATTTTTTCAGTAGTCTAATTGAAACTAAAAGATTTGAAGTGGATAAACTGTGTAGTTTTATATTTGTATAATTAAACTAAAAAAAGTTAAACACAACACATTAAAGTTTGTTTTGGGATAATGCGAGCTCAGCTATGAAATATTAATTTCTGTTGAAGTTAAAAATGTTATATTCCAAATTTTCTTTAACCTTAAATGTACTGTCTCCCAAGAAATATTGGATATTGCAAGAAATCAAGTACTAAATGAATTGCTGCCAAAGAAGAATAAGCAATTTTTGAATGATTCGAATGATTCTTGTTTTAGAGACCACAAAACCGACGCTGAAATTGACATTGACCCATCATCCATCAGTCGCACATGACCGAGGCATGTCTAGTATGTGTTGCTTATGCCACATGGCAACAGCATGTTGCCACTTGGTTTCTCAATGGCTCGACCCCCTAGTGAAGTGAGGCCTTCCAAAGGGGTGCATGGCCTTAGTGCAGTGGTTCTTAACCTTTTCCAGTGTATGCACCCCTTTCAAATCAGCAGTCCGTTCTCGCACCCCGTGAATTAGTGAAATAAAACAACAGTAATAGTCATCATTATTATTATTTTATTTTTATTTTTTGTAGAAAAAGTAACATGCGTATATAAAAATATATTTTGCTTCAATTGTTATAGGCATCCTCAGGAACCGGCTTCGCGCCCCCTGGGGGTGCGAGCACCCCTGGTTAAGAACCACTGCCTGAGTGTGTGTGTGTGTGTGTGTTGTTGTTGTCCGTTGGAAGCACGACGCCCGCCGTTGTTGTTGTTGTCGCTGGTCTTCTTCTTCCTTCGTGGCTGCTGCATGCTAACCGCTCTCTTCTCCTCTTCTCTTCCACCCTGTTATGTCCCACAGAAGCTTCATTGCTCCCCGTTATCTCAGCAGAGCGTCTCACATCCTGTCCTGATACCGTCCAGCCATCGTATAGTCCTACGTCAGATCGTACCTGTCTCACCAAAGGATGCGTGAAAGCCGGTAAGTTGATGCCTACTCTCGGTGGAGACACTTGTCCTTTATTGCATTGTATGATGTCATTGCGATGGTTCACTCTCTCAAGGTGGCAGACTTGATATTTATATGTACTGTACATATATATCATTTATATATTTTTAGATGTATATAATATATATAATAAATATATATATATATATATATATATATATATATATATATATATATATATATATATATATATATATTATATATACATATATATATATTATAAATATATATATATATATATATATATATATTATAAATATATATATATATATGTATGTATGTATGTATGTATATATATTGATCCCTCCAAGAAACAAACAATAGTTTAGTTTCATGAATGAATCTCGTAGCTCACCTCATTGGGCTATTTTTGTGGAATACCGCTCTATTTTGAACTTTTTGTAATTGAATTGTTGAATAATAGCTACAAGAAATAGCTGCGGATGTCCGGTCTTTTGATTGTTAAGCTATAAAGTTCGTACCCATAGCCAAGAAACCCTTTCCAAAGCACGCGAGTCCATTGCTTTTTATTCCAACACACGTGGTCTCTAATGTTGCTCATTAGAGATGGAAGAGTTGCTATAACTCAGGCTCGTACCTTTATTTTGAAGTACTGATCAAACTTAGTTACCGGGAGATAAACTGTGCTACTGAGACACAAATGCCTTAGCATATGTTTTTATATATATTTAGAAAGACATAATTATTCAGTATACAAAAATCATTATATCTGAATGAAATACTAAAGTAAAATCTTATACCTGACTAGATATACATATTGAGGTAAAATATATTAAGTGGGGAAATCATGAGGTAAAATATATTAAGTTAGGAAATCATGAGGTAAAATATATTAAGTTGGGAAATCATGAGGTAAAATATATGAAGTGGGAAATCATGAGGTAAAATATATTAAGTGGGAAATCATGAGGTAAAATATGTTAAGTGGGAAATCATGAGGTAAAATATATTAAGAGGGATGGGGTAAAATATATTAAGTGGGAAATCATGAAGTAAAGTATATTAAGTGGGAAACCATGAGGTAAAATATATTAAGTGGGAAATCATGAAGTAAAGTATATTAAGTGGGAAACCATGAGGTAAAATATATTAAGTGGGAAATCATGAAGTAAAGTATATTAAGTGGGAAACCATGAGGTAAAATGTATTAAATGAGAAATCATGAGGTAAAATATATTAAGTGGGAAATCATGAGGTAAAATATATTAAGTGGGAAATCATGAGGTAAAACATATTAAGTAGGGAAATCATGAGGTAAAATATATTAAGGGGGAAATTACCTTATGGACCCAAAAGTTCATTTAGTATCCATATCACGACAGGTATGGAAAAAGCCGAAATATTAAGTGGCTCCCTTGCAGTGGAAATATGTTTTTGTGGAAGCTGAATGATTCTATTGAGATGACTTATATTAAATGAACACACATTCCTCTTCTTTAGCAAACAGTCTCATTGAATCTATGGACGAGAAAGTAGATCCCTGCGACGACTTCTTCCAGTTCGCCTGCGGGGGCTTCCTTCAGAAGAAAATCATACCTGATGAGAAGACATCGCTCTCGCGGTTCAGCGAGGTCTCTGACGACCTGCGCGAGAAGCTCAGAGGTCTGGTAGAGGCAGAGGTCTCGGAGAAGGACTCACCATCCACGAAAATGGTGAAGGAGTTATATAAATCCTGCATGAACACAGGTAAGATAGCGATTATCGGTCGCTTTGTGATTCTCAGGACCGCAGTTTCCATTTCTGTTAAGTTACACTCGGATGCAGTAGTGGAACCGAAGGTTCTTATAAGAAGTATTGTTGGTGAGAGTCATGGTTAAACGTGAGAATGTATTATTGTCTCATCTCAGGTCATATATCTTTTAAAAAATAGAAATCATCCCCAGGGAAATTGAAAGAATGTCGCAAATAAAGGTAGTAACGCTAACTTAGATTGAATTCACACTCGGTAAAATTTCTGCAGTCAAGAAATAATGCACGTATCCTTTCCGCTTGAGTAATGGACACGAGTAGGTCTACTGAAACAGTGCTACAAAATATCGTTTTCTCATCCTCTCAATCTCTTACAGAACGTATAGAAGAGAGAGGATTAGAACCTCTTCAGGAGATCCTGAAGGAAATGGGTGGATGGCCTGTGGTCGAGGGAGACTCCTGGGACCCCTCAGGATTTGAGTGGTACACAAATGTCTACGTCAACAGGAAACTTGGGTATTCGTTGGATTACATCTTCGACTTCTCAGTGACCACGAACATCAAGAATTCCACGTGGAGGATTATAGATGTGATTACAACTGTGACTTATTCGGGAATGAATTAGGATCATTACAGTGTTGCATAATCTGTATGCTTTAGCTCAGTGGTTCTTGACCTTTTTACTACCACGCCCCCTCTAAGAGTTGGCCCTTCCCTCCACGCCCCCCTTGCATCTGTGAGTAAAATTCCCTCCCAGATTTAAAGCAAAATAAAAAAGAGAGAGGAGGGGTTTTGAGGGATAGGGAGGGAGGTAAATAATTACAAAACATGGTAAGTCCAACGAGTCTAACCAGAGTAGTAGACTATAGGAAACTAACGTTATAAGGCGATACTTTTGCATTTTTTCATGAACTTCTGAATATTAGTTCCTTACTCTTGTTAAGAGAATAGCGAATATAATTAGAGGATTTTTAAATTTTCCCCAGGGCTCGCGCCTCCCCTGGAAATTGCTAAGGGGGCGCGCCCCCAGGTTGAGAACCACTGCGTTTAGCTGGAGGATTTTAGTATAACAGAGTTTTGTTATAGCCTGCTGTGTATATATTAACTGAATATGCGGCACAGAAATCGATATTCAACTATGTCTTGAAGAAATTCCCTAAAAAATTAGACATTTGAACTTATCTCCTATCTAATGATAAAACGCAGGCAATCATGGCAACGGTCGTGGGTATTACAAATTAGAAATTCCTGGAGACTTATAACTTTTTTTGAGAAAATCGTAAGTTTTTAGATTTTTATTTCGTAAACATTAGTAATTTCATGAATTGACAGTCACTTTGGGATTCTCTTGGAATTTTTAGTCTTGTTGAATGTTTGATCCGCCCTGAGAAGGAAATATCACATTTTGGCTGTCTTCCAGGGAGAATTACTTGCAGAGTTGAAGGATAGTAGTTTTTGCAATTGATTTCGTCGTGACATTAGTAATAGTAATAATTAGAGCTGTTGTGGTTTGCAACGTTGTTTTATTGATTCTAGTTGTCTGTATTAGAAAATAGATTGCTTATACTGAATTTGACGCGAGTTATTTTAAAATTGATCTTCACTTTCAGACAATATGATCACATGCTCTCGCTTCTAATTTGTACACAAATGGCCAGCAGCCTGACTAATAAGATCCTCTGATTAAGAGGGGGGGAAAAAAAACTTTCCAATTATATGGTTAATGTACAGATTTTATGTGAATCTTAATGTTGCGAAAAACTGAAATCTTTCAAGGCAGAAACCTCCCACGTGATACATACGGAAAATCAATTTAATATATATATAAATCAAACAGGTAAATGACAGTAGCAGTCATACTTTTTTTCATGAAATGTAGGTTTCATGCTTCTGGCCTGTAGGTGTTAACAATATGGCCTTGCGTTTGTTTGTTGCTTCGTTTTCAACCTGGATGTAAATTTTTTCCCTGCAGATTGACCAGCCGCCTCTTGGTATGCCGTCTCGGAAGTACCTCTTGAAGGGGTTCAACGATAGCGACGTCCAGGCTTATTACAACTACCAGATCAGCATGGCCGAGCTCATGGGAGCCGACAGACAGAGAGCTGAAGCAGAACTCAAGGAATCTCTCGATTTTGAAATCCAGATTGCTAATGTAGGTTATATCTCCTTTTAATTCAAGTTTTCTTGTATTTTTTTTTTTTTTCTTTTTAGGTAAAGAGAAGTAATCACGGGGTATCCCTCTTTTCACAAGCATGGGCAGTAATAAGGTTGTTTTGGGTGAAAGACCTCATATTATTGGTGTTGATGTTAGTACAGTACAAACTACTCCAGTATCTTGAGATGTTAGTACAGAACAAATTACTCCAGTATATTCAGATGTTAGTACAGTACAAATTGCTCCAGTATATTCAGATGTTAGTACAGTACATATCACTCCAGTATATTGAGATGTTAGTACAGTATAAATTACTCCAGTACATTCAGAAATGAATGTCCGAGAAAAAATCTAATTTGTAATATATTATTATAAGAACAAACAAAATTATCATAAAAAAAATATAGAAAATAATCTCAAGCCCAACTTCTGAAAAGAAAATTTTTTCGTTCCAGTACTCCTTGCCAAAGGAAGAGAGACGGAACGCCACCAAACTTTATAACAAGATAACGATTGGCGAGCTGCAGGAGATGGTACCCGAAATTCCATGGGTGGAATACATCAACACTTTGCTCTCTCCTTTCTTCGAGGTGAGACAAGAAAATAGTTAATCCGATATTAGAAAACGTGTGATAGTTTTTCATAGTTTTGTTCCTGAGGTGAAATCTATTAAAGTTCTTAACTTTCATTTTCCGTTAAACTTTTATATTTAATTCGTGGCTTATGAAATGTTAAAGGATAGATTATGCACTGGTGTATTGGAAATGCTCAGGGCTACAAACTAAAAGAAAAAAATCGATCATTTAGAGATACTGTCGATTGGTTCTTTAAATTCCTGTAAGTATCAGCTATGGTATGTAAATGCTTACAGTCAGATATATTGAAAGTGAACTGGTGAATGTTCTGCTTGACTCGTTAATATTATTCTGTGTCAATATGTTGAAAAATACTGCCACTACTGACATAATGCACTAAAATACCTATCTGAACTTTGACTAAGATTAAGTAAAGGATTGATAAAAATTTTTTTCCCCATTTGATATTGCACAAAAAGGGAATATTATAGGGCAATTGTTAGAAAGTTTAGTTTATTTTAGCTTCCCATGCATATTGAAGTTTATTTTACATGAGCTTTGTTTGACAGTGTGTGTGAGGCCGTTTCCATCATACCAAATGATTTAAATAAGTGAAAACCTTTCTGTTCAAATGAAACACTAATCCGGTAATAAATTTCCCGAAGTATGAGATAATGTCTAAAAAGAATTAAAATGTGCGAGGTAAGGTGTTGTTTGGAAAATGAGTGAATGCTGATTTTTCATCAACTGTTTCAATATAGAGACAGTAAAATTGGTTTTATTTTTTCCCACAGGTAACAGCCGATGAACCAGTAGTCATCAGCAACAGGGAAATGGTCAAAAACCTCGGAAAACTTGTAGCCAAAACCCCTAAAAGGTAAGTCCGCTCATTCATTCATTCTTCCTTTTTCGAAATAGTAGACAAGAAAAGTAAAATGACATACCAGTAGAAGCAGGGGTTCCCTAGTCAAGGTCATTTCTCATGATGACCAAACCCCGTAGGGGGTTAGTGCCGTCAGTGCACCTCATGCGGTGCACTGTAGGCATTACTTAAGGTTCTTGGTAGCGTGCCTTCGGCCCCTAGCTGCAACCCCTTTCTTCCTTTTTTTTTGTTCTGTACCACCTCCTTTGATATTCTTTTTCTTCCATCTTACTTTCCACCCGCACCTAACAATTGATTCATAGTGCAACTGCTTTGAGGTTTTCCTCCTGTTGCATATTTCAAACCTTTTACTGTCAATTTCCGTTTCACCGCTGAATGACCTCATAGGTGTATGTATGAAACCGCTCCAGAAATCTTATTTGGAAGTGAACAGAAATTAATATGAATCCTCAGTCACCGAAGTCGAGGTTGATAAGATAGTGTTTTGTCATTAGTGTTCAGACAAAAACTGTCTGACTTGAGGATGATAGTACAATATCATGAGTTGTCACATCAACCAAAGGCTGAATGATTTAGCAGCTTTCTTCATCCATAGGATTATAAGTTTTCTTAGAGTAGTAAAATTTAACTTTTGTTCATCCCAGCAGTTGAAGTGTAATTGAAAGAAGCTTCTCTCTCGTTTTGAATTGAATTAAATTTCAAGGGTCAAACTAACCCAAGAGTTTGCAGTTCAGTAGTTGATTTCTTCCTTCCTTCAGAGTGATCGCCAACTACATGATGTGGAGAGTAACAGCAGCCTCCGTGGGATACTTGAATGAAGCAGCCAGAGACATCCAGCTTGCATATTCCAAGAAGCTCGTCGGAAAGGGAACACGGGAACCGCGCTGGAAGGAATGTATGGGATCAGTCTCTGGAAGGTGAAGCCCCTCGATTTTTAATCACTTTTGACGAACAGTCGAGCAGTTATCTTATTCTGGAGACAGTATATCATCTCTGGAAGTAACTAAGCTATTGAATACTTGATCTATCTTTAACAATTCGTCCTGTAAGTCATCCCGTTGTAAGTAGTATTGCATTTGTGCGTAGCAGTATGCAATAAAATAAAATTTAAGGCTAAATTTGATCTTATTGCATATTCTAGGGACTGAATTCGGGAAACAGAGTTTTGTGGATGTGACAAAATCAAAATTTGTTTAAAAATAAATTTTCAAAACCGATCTTATCTTCCAGCCTTTCTCATGCTGTGGGCTCCATGTACGCAAGTACCTTCTTTAAGGAAGATGCCAAAGCTGCAGCCGATGAAATGGTAACCTACATCAGAGCAGAGTTCGACAAGATTCTTCATGATATTGACTGGATGGACGATACAACCCGCAAGAGGGCTCTTGAAAAGGCTACAGCCATCACCCCACACATTGCTTATCCTCCAGAATTGCTCGAGGAGCAAAAGTTGACCGATTTGTATGAGGGAGTAAGTATTAGGTGCATTAGAAAAACCTGAGAAATTAAACAGTTTTAATTATGAAGCATAAGCTCCGTTTTTACAATACGTGTTTTAGGCATAATTCAGGTAAATTTATTATTATGACGCACCAATATATAATTGATATTGGCAGGCAACAAAATTTTCATATGCAATTCAGTTGATCCTTTCGGTTATTGTGCAATTAGTGCTGAATGTTTTAAGGTCAGTAGTTTTGTAACTGATATAAATTTGGATCAGTAGCATATCATGTAAACAAATAACTCTGATTCTTTTTTTTATTAATTTTTTTTTTTATTTTGCAGCTTCAGATTTCCAGTGGTGATCTGTTGGAGAACATGCGCAACCTGACCGTGTTCGGAACTGATTATTCCTTCAAGCGACTCCGCGAGAAGATTGACAAAAAAGACTGGAAGAACCACGGAGCGGCTGCTGTTGTCAATGCCTTCTACAGCCCCCTCGAGAACTCAATCCGTTAGTATATATATCCACTTGCGGTTTCTACCCCGTAGGGGGTTAGTGCCGTCAGTGCACCTCGCGTGGTGCACTGTATGCAATACTTATGAGTCTTTGCAACGTCCCTTCGGCCCCTAGCTACAACCTCTTTCATTCCTTTTACTGTACCTCCGTTCATATTCTCTTTCTTAATCTGACTTTCCACCCTCTCTGATGATTGATTCATAGTGCAACTCCGAGGTTTTCCTCCTGTTACACCTGCCAAACCTCCTTACTGTCAGTTTCCCTTTTCAATGCTGAATAACCTCATAGGTCCCAGCGCTTGGCCTTTGGCCTAAATTCTATATTCTATTCTTACGGTTTCTAGATCCTTTGGCAGCTCGTATTTTTATGTCCAGCAAATTAGCCTCTCGAGTTAGTCTGTTCATTTCACTTGATTTCTGGCATAAAGTTATTTTTTTCATTTTATTGCAAAAAACTGAAACCGTTCTTTTATGAAAACAAATTGGTGATTTACCGTCAACTTATCACCCCTACCGGGTAAACTAAAATTCTGATAATTTCATATAAGCAATGGCCCATTAACATACAGAAAATATTTAGGAGTTTAGATCTTGAATTTCATAAAACCTTCATGAATATCAAAAGCTCATTCAAAGTGAAATGAATCGTACACGAATATATTCAATGAAAATGTGAGAAAGGTCTTGCTAATTCTGCACCTTTTCCATATTAATCTCATGGCTGTTAGCTAGTTTTTATATACAAGATTAATTTATTTAAAAACTAATTAAAAGCTAATGCTGATTTGAAAAGGATGGCATTACAGTCTCATATTATTCCGTATTGGTTTCGAGGCTTTGGTGGATATCGATCATAGTGTCAAATAAGTAAAGGCAGTATTAGGTTCTAAAAGTTCACTATTCTCATTAAGTCCTTGGTTCCTTTTTGATGTCAGTTTGCCCTACGTTGTAAGACCATACAGTTAAGACCAGATGAAGAGATAGCGTAATATTCATTGATGAAAATCAAATTCTTAAGCTTGCCACCTTGTGTTTAGATGTTGAGAAGGTGCCCTAATCTTGTGGTTTTGTGTTTTTGATGGATTAGTTAGGATGATAGCCCTTCTATCCAAAGGGCAGTCTAAAATCGCTGTAAGGAAACTCGCCAGCTGCTGGGCTGAGTAGCGGTCTGGGTATTCATAGCGACGTCGAGGATTTTGGCAATATTTACAAATGAATTGCACGCAGATTGTTTAAAATTTGTTTTTATATTTCTTGGTATTCTTATAACTATGATACAGATCTTCATTTCCTTCCGAATAAAAATGCATATTTTCAAGTATGGAAAGTCGAAAAGAACTCTGTCTTTGCCTCAAAAGCTGGTGAAAGTAACCCAGTTTAAAATGGGCTATCACATTACCCTGAGTAACGAAATTGTTTAGCAAGTTCAGGTACTATATTAGGATTTCTCTGTCATAAGTGAGTGTCTACTAAATTATAGAATTTAGGGCTTTAGGCTCTCCCACTCCCTGTGTTGGTCAAACATAGTCTCCTCAGTAGAATAATGAATACAGTTGTATTGTTTTCATCTGCAACAAATGGTCTAATATAATGGAAGTTGCTTACCGGATGCATTTGACACATGGAATATTAATTCAGTGGTCTCTGTTTCCAGAATTCCCTGCCGGTATCCTTCAAGGAACATTCTTCGAAGCTGACAGGCCTAAATATATGAATTTCGGTGCCATTGGATATGTCATAGGCCACGAAATTACCCACGGATTCGATGATTCGGTAAGTGATGATTTAGTGTATGGATAAAAATGATCTACAAAAGATACTAAACACCGAGGCATCTGTTGCTGCAGTCGATAATACTGCCCTAAAATGGAAAACCGCAGTATATGCAGAATTTTGAAATTGGGATATGCCACCTGTTGGGCTCGTGAAACACCAATACACAAGTTACTGCAGTTTCGGAATGATTCTTCAATGCTTTCCACGAGTATTTAGGGGGTCCCGTTTGCAGTATCTGTAAAATCAGTAGTAAGGCAAGGGAGTATCTGCCACTTTTCTCAGTTTTGTATTTTTGCAGATACTGCAGTCTTCCATTTTAGGGCAGAATAAGCGCCAGCCATAAAGTATCTGCTAAATGAAACTCACTTTCAGTATCAGACAAGGTGATAAAACCTTTTGTTCTCTGAACAACCAAATTGGAAACGGTCTAGCTCAAGGTACGCCAAGTATAAAGAAGTCTATAAAAAGCTGAAGGAATAAATTTGTATCACTGACAAATGCTCAGAGTCATACAAAGTTCTAAATAAATGATCCTTGATGTAAAAAGCTGAAGGAATAATTTTGTATCACTGACAAATACTCAGTCATATTAAGTTCTAAATAAATGATCCTTGATTTAGGTATACAAGGTTGAGCGGATTGTTTCAACCTTGGAAAGGCTAAGATCTTTTTCAGAGACTTAATTAACTTTATCTCTTCAAAAAGGGCCGTCAGTTTGATGCCAGCGGGGACCTCAGAGACTGGTGGGAGAAGGAGACCAAGGATAAGTTCATTGAGAAAACCAAATGCATTATCTACCAGTATGGCAACTACTCTGTTCCTGAGGTCAAGATGAATGTAAGGAAGTACTCTTTATTATTATTATTTATTTTACACTTTAGTTCCAGGTGGAAGTTGTGATTTACCTTAGAGATATTGTTCGGAATTAAACAGCAATCTGTTTGGAACAGGCAGGACAGGCCATAGGCTTAAAATGCAAGCATCAAGAGAGGAGAATGTCCGTATGTTAAAACGAGGACAGAAAACAATCATAAATATATAACATTAAATAATAAAGTCTGTAACCTAAATTTTAGGATTCAAGATATTGCTGTTGTATCCTGGGGCAACGAGTCTTAGATTTTAGTATCGTGCCGTGGCAGCCTACCGTTAAGAAAATGGTTACACTGTTGACCCATGGGTTTCCAGGGTACTTTATTTTTTTTTAATGTGCTAATGTTATCCTGAAAGGGGGGACACTTCTGTCTGAAACACTTTCTCTTTCCTCAGCTGAATGGTATCAACACCCAAGGTGAGAACATAGCAGACAATGGTGGAATCAAGGAGGCTTACTATGCTTACAAACAGTGGGCTAAGGACCATGGTGAAGAACAGCAGCTGCCAGCCATGCCATACACTCCTCATCAACTCTTCTGGCTTTCTGCAGCTAATGTATGGTGCGGGAAATACAGACCTGAAACCCTTAAACTGCGCATCCTGACTGGCGCACATTCACCTGCGCAGTTCCGCGTCAACGGTCCGTTTAGTAATCTTCCAGAGTTCTCCGAGGACTGGAAGTGCCCCAAAGGCTCCAAACTGAACCCGACCAAGAGGTGTTCTGTTTGGTAATAAAAGTCACATCGTCAAGTGACAACACGGGAGAAGGGAGGGTGGGAGGGACGGGACGGGGCTGGGATAAGAAATAAAACAGAAAAAGCGAACGTTGCGTCTTGAGATTTGTCTTAGAGTTTTACACCTTAGAAATGTCTTTGGTGCTTCATGGTTGCTATGTGTAGAGATGTAGTCTGCTGTACACTCCTTTCGGTCAAGCTGCCCCATGACACAAGCTCCCGGGGACGATATTCTAATTATTATGACTGAGTTGTTGTAGAAATCGAGCTGATTAGATTACCCGATAGTGTTCACTGAATATGCTCTTACTAGAAGAACGGTTTCTTGTATATTTTTTACCCAGGTTTGCAATCCCCGGCTGGGCCGGGGCACAAGTCGAGTGAAAGGGAGGATTTTATAAAGTAGATGTTTTAAGTGGGGGAAGAGATTTATATTTTTACCGGTGTACGTTGACTCCAATTTGAGACTGCTTCGTCAAGTCAGACTTGGAAGATAAGTCTATCCCTTTTTGGCTGCCTAATTTTCATTTTAGTACAAAGGGATATATTTCATGTCATTTTAGGATTTCGGAAATCATTTTCAGAATCGCTTTTACTACGGTAGTGACGCACATCTTTATTACGTATGTATTTATTGTCCTTTTTATTTCTTCCTAATTTTTGTGTTTTTTTGAAAATCATTGTAATGCATAATTGAAGTTGGTGGTGCTCTTGAACAACGTCTATCTCAGTTTTAGCTGAAAGTTCACTTGGAAAGTGAACTTCCCCACACACAAAGTTCTTGCAGCATTTTTGCTGGCGTGTTTCGTGGATCTACTTCAGTTGGTTAAGTCAGAAGTTTCTTAGTCCTTGCGTTTTTTAGGGATGTCTGTCTGCTGGCACATTCCATAAATAAATGTTTTTCTTTTAAAAAATGCAAAGCTTTTACTTCAGGAAGTTCCTTGAGTCTTAAGTCTTGTACTTAATTTTTCTTTTATGAGTTGGTATGCCCTAGAGAAATTTTGATTTTATCTGGTAACTTTTTACATGATTCTTTCATTCCCCTTCCTTCAGCTTTTGCTTTAGTTACTTAAGTGTTTTTATAGGTTGTTTTATAGCAAATTTATTTTTACACATTATTTAATTCTTTCCTTTTAATCATAATCAGCTTTTAAAGTCTTCAGACTTTTTCTTCATTTTTTACAATTTATGGGTGAGACAGTTTTCGTCTCTCGTTTTAACCGATATCGAACTCTTGTCTAATCGTACAACAAAAAGATGTTCTACCTCAACAACGGCCGAAGAGCGCTAGAACACCCTCTCTGCATCTGTGAACGAGGGAAAAGATATCAAAGCATATTTTGAATTCGAAGAGGAGGAGGAGGAGGAATACTGTTCCCAGTTGAAGTCACAAAGGGACTTTTCTTGCCGCCACTCCAAGACCATCGTATCTGGACGGTGCCGTCTTCAACAGAAAATGGGGCTGCCTTTTGCAGTGGCTACTGGGTTTTACCTTGTAAGCATTCATTCTTTTCTCTTTGGAAACCTCCTTGCATTTCATTATCAAATTGCTGTTGATAAGGATTTGTAGAAAAGGGCCACAAGCCCTGACATTTGTAGTCAAGAGTTTTTAAACACTTGACCACATTCCTGGCTTGCTCTGGAGACAACTTTTCTTTGCAGATGTAACGTCGACACTTCAAATCTGTGTTGCAGGTTCACTGTATTGTATCAGTGCACTTGATGGTGGAATATGACAACTTCAAAGCTCAACTTGTTTTGATTTCCTACGATGGCGAAAGTGAATTCTGTACTCGGAGGGTTAGTTTAGCAAAAGGCGGTTGATTTAATGAGGAATACTGGAAACAGCCTGTATTTGTGTGTGGAGAGAAAGGTGCTAATTTCTAGGGGCAATCTTTGGCTTTTGAAAAGGCGTCTAGGAGGTTTAATTATAAAGGCATATTCTTTTCATTCATGATTTAGGCATTCATACAATAAGCGAAAAGTTGTGTATAGACGCGTATGGGTATGCGTGTCGGTTTAGGCTACGTGTATGTGTTTGCATACACAGTTGCGTATGCATGCATATTTTCCTGAGGATAATGTACATCGTGACTGCAAGCATACACCAGAATAACAATGTCATTCGAGTCAAGTGAAAAAAGTTCATGACTTGTTTCATATCGGCCGCACACACGCAAGACTTCGACGCTAAGAGAATTTTTCACAGGGAGGAATATTTTCATAAAAAAGCACTATTTTTAGAAATGTTACGTACGAACTCCAGATAGTCATTATTTACATATCTATATTGGTAATGTAAGCATAGATGATGAAATCTTTTGTGATTTGTATAGTAATAAAGTGTATGTGTACAATGTCTTTTATTGCAACTTTGATTAGTTTGGCTGTCATCAGGAGTATTTTGGCAAATTAGATCAGCCGACAGAAGACGACCTGACATTCACTCAAAGGAGCAGTGAAGAAAGCAACTGTTCGTCATCTGTGTTGCCCTAAAATGGAAAACTGCAGTGTCTGCAAAATTTTCGAAATTGAGATATGCCACCTATTGGGCTCGTGAAACACTTAATACACAAGTTACTGCAGTGTCAAAATGATTCTTCAATGCTTTCCACGAGTATTTAGGAGGTCCCATTTTCAGTATCTGCAAAATCAATGGTAAGACATGGGGAAAACTGCAATATCTACCATTTTTCTCAGTTTGTATTTTTTGCAGATACTGCAGTCTTCCATTTTAGGGCAGTGTAGTCATCATCAGGAAAGTGTTGTCGATGGCAAAATCACATTGGTAGAAATTGCATTAATCATACTGAATTATAAACTGAGCATTGTAAATTATTAGTCAAGACGTAAGCCATTTAGGCGGAACTGAATGGTTTAGGGCTTGGCTTCTTGCTATCATCAGGAGTCTTGTTTTTATTTGGATTTCAGCCAAGAAAAACTTGAAAGATTTGAATTCAAGCTTTAATGTTGGGTGTTTTTCGACTGTTGAATTATCCAGCTCTAATGCTTGATAATATCACCAAGACAAACTACATTGTTATATTTTCTCATGTAGTTAGCTTCAATTGAGGTGTGTTCGATTTTTTTTAAGAAGCTGTGGAACCATATTGGAATCTGTTACTTTAAGCTAATTTTGAATCTTGGAACATTCTTTTGAACGCTTCGTCATTGACAGATGTATGGGAATCTGTTGAAGTGGTTACTAAAAATGCACGTGGCACGAGTACCTATTACATGATAACGCCATAACAAGATAAATCCAAGATTCCATTCGGCTGAGAATAACAAATGCAGGATCTGATGGATGATCACTCTTGCTGCAATGTTTAATGCTGTATTTTTACCTGCCTCTTATCCTAGTTTGTGGTCCATTGCCAAAATGTTTACAATTTGTAAGAAACGTAGTAGGCAAGAACCAAAAGAATTATCGAGGTGTAATAGTGATCGTTTGGCAAAATTATATGATATGGCTTTGTGCTCACGGCTTGAGAAGTGGTTTAAGCCTTATAGGGAACAAGCAGATGTTCGTGGTTTCTTGTACGGAACATTTTGTAGCATGAAGATTAATGACTGAATTGGCTAAAAAGAAAAAGCCTTTTTAAAGTATTTGTTGATTTCAGTCAAGCCTATGATCTAGTACCCAGAAACTTGTTAATCAGGGTCTTGAAGCGCTTCGGGTGTAGGGCTGTGATGCTGGCGGTACTTATCGTAGTATATAAGGTAACGATCATTCTTTTGCTATATGTATGTTCATATAACTTAATTGCATATGTTGACGTATGTGTATGCTTCCTGTTATAGGGTGATTGCATAAGTGATTTTCTTGTTTTTTTTTCTTCTTTGTCGAAGTGAGAAGTGCCAAATTTATTCCATTGTTCTCTCTCTGTTTTCTCTTACATCCCATCAACCGAGTTTCTAATTTGGTGGTTCTTAACCTAGGGGCGGGGTGGGGGGCGGCGTCAGCAATTGTCAGGGAAGTGCGAGCCCTAGAAAAAATTAAAAATTCTCGAAATATATTCAGAAGTTTATGAAAAAATGCAAAAGTATCGCCTCATAACGTTAGTTTCCTATAGATTACTACTCCGGTAAGACTCGTTGGGCTTACCATGTTTTGTAATTATTTATCTCCCTCCTTATCCCTCGAAACCCCTTTTCTCTATGTCTTTTTTTTATTTTCCTTTAAATGTGGGAGGGAATTTTACTCACAGATGCAAGAGGGGTGTGGAGGGAAGGACCAACTCTCAGAGGGGGCGTGGTAGTAAAAAGGTCAAGAACCACTGAGCTAATTCATAAATATGTTTTGCAATCATACATTTTCTTAGTTCCCCGCCAGACATATAATATGTAATGTTTTCCCACAGATAGTCTCTCGGTAGGCAGCTTGGTGTTAAGATATATTCTGAGAAAATTACACAACGAACGAAGACCCGCTCATTATGTATACCACAATGAACTCATTTTAAAAGAGATAGTACGAAGGCGAATTTCCAATAAACTGATTATATTTGTCAAGAATAAAAAGAACAAGTAACCTTATTACGACAAACAATCTTACGAGTTTGAAGAGCGGCATGAATCATCCTAGGCAAGATTTTGCTTACCAAAATACAAGTCCAGTCTGAGACCGTCAGCCCTGCATATTTTTACATTTGGGATGCTAAACTACAGCGCTTTCTTGTCGCCTAACATCTGGTTGATTCACCTCTAGATCCACAAAAAAACCTGATTGACGCCTTCATTCAAGTACGTGGTCAGTTTTTTTTGTTAAGATTCTTTAGTCGTAAATCGGGTTTATGTACTTGTTTGATCTAAGGAACTGCTTGACCTCACTTACCAACTAGGAAACCTTGTTCTAAAGTCTAGACGTTTCATCTTGTCACCGCTCTTCTCTTTGTTAAATATATATATATATATATATATATATATATATATATATATATATATATATATATATATATATATATATATATATATATAATAAATATATATATATATATATATATATATATATAAATATATATATATATATATATATATATATATATATATATATATATATATATATATATATATATATATATATACAAAACATATTTTTAGTACGTCGTCAATATTAACCATTTAAGCCCACTAATCTTTTAAGAGTTCAGTAAATCTATTTACGCAAACTCGTTCATTCTACCTCTCATCTATACGTCACTGTCAATGTTCTCAAAGTCATGTAACTCGCCCAGACCTTTAGCTGGACTGACTAAGACCTAAGACTGACCACTTTTTGCGAGATCCAATATTTTTCCTTTCTCTCTCTCTCTCTCTCTCTCTCTCTCTCTCTCTCTCTCTCTCTCTCTCTCTCTCTCTCTTTGTTTATTAGGTTCAACAGATATTCGGTCGAGTTTTGTTAATGTTTGAGGGCATCCGTAAAATCTGGGAAAATTTTTTTCACTTGGCAGAAACTCGGAATATTGACAGGATCGTTCTTCTTTCGACCTTATTAATCCCACTGTATAGCAGGTAAGCAATATCCTACTCTCTGCTTATCAAAATAAGGCTGAAAACTCTTTAAACATTACAGATTATAACCATCCTAACTCGAATTGCTGATATTGCAAGCTTGAAATTATCCGTACAAAACTCAGGTAACTTTCACGAACGCATTATATTTAATGGAAATTTGATAGATTCATTTTATATGTATATTTATTCCTTTTTTTGATAAACGGACAAACCTCGCAAGCAAAAAGACCATTCGACAGTTCAGAAACTGACATTTTTCAATTTAAATGCCGGTGCTCTCGTTTTCCCAAAGTGCCGAAGGGCTGCAGGTGACTGTGACGTATGCAGATTCATCATTCAAAACTAGATTGGTCCGGATTTAATTTTAGAATCTTGGACTACAGACGCCATCTATTGATTGCCCGAAGCAAAACTGTGTTCAGTCAAGAAACTGTTGTGGTTTTGATGGCAAGGTAAGATCAAAATTGCCCAACAAGTGACTGCAATGACTATGTAAAAAATAATTAATGTTTTCAATTATTCATGCCTATTGATGCATAAACAAGTAGTATTTGAAGCCAGATACATAAAATGTACGAGGGAATTCACGAAGACAGCTCTGGTAATACATACACTGCCCGACTGTTGACCGGCGAAAAGCTAGAATTACCAACAAAATATGAGTAATCCATATATTATTATAGTCTAAATGAAGGCAAAACCGGGAGTACATTATAAAGAGAAGAATTTATTAACTCATTTTTAGCTTTAATCTTGGCAAAGGCTCACAATAATGACATTTTCCTTTCGATTCCTGCTTTGAAATTTTTCAAGGGTTTGTATGGCTGGCTACAGGGCTACAGGATGTGTCAACAGGGTGTCAAGACTACGATTCTTTTCAGTTTTCACCTGACTAAATGATTCCAGAAAATAATCACTGGACACGTTCTAATAGCTCATCCGGTGGTGCATTTCATAAACGCACTAGTTTCATTAAATGAACGTATTTTATCTTGAAGATAGTGGTCAGAATATACAAGGATTTTACAAAGCTGATAACCTAAGAGAATGGTAATTTGTCCTTCAAGTTTCTCGTAACCTTCCAAAAGGTTATAAAGATTAACTTATCTCCTAAGACCGTACTTAAGACAGAATATCGTCTATATTAATGCCATATAAAGAAAAATAGTGATATGTATGTCAGGAAATACTTAAAATGATAGTGCTACTGACATGGTAAACAGGATTACCAAGTGCACTTGTGCTTACAGGTTTTTTTGCAGGGAGAAATTGGGTATAATTCTTATAGAAAGTTATTAAAATTACATCTGATTGTTTTATATATATCATTAAATTTTAATTATTCATATCACCAGGGCTGTTTCACATCTTCCTGTCGTATCCTCGGGATTTTAAGGTTGGCAGTTCTGATTACCAAATTCCTCTGTATTTTTCCTTCAAGTTTTAGAATTTCCACGAATTTTGGCAAACTCAAAACATACTTTGAACCAGAAACAATTAATTTGATTGAATATATCTCCAAACCTGCAAAGTTTCCATTAAAATAGAATTGAACAGATTCGCAACGTTTGCTATGAATACTCCTTGATAAGTCGTTAGTGCCAACGTTGTAGACTTTAAAACAAGAGAATTTACAGCCTTTCTTTCATGGTTCGCAGATGGCGAACTGTTCACAACAAGAATCAATTAACATCTTTAATTCATTGATTCTCGTAAAGAATAGTGCGTCATTTGCCCTTGATTACATGGTACGTCTTTAGAAATGTTGGCAATCCTGCCTCCTCTTCGGACAAGGAGCAGCCATTGTGTGTTACCAGAAGAAAGTTTTGTCTTTGCTGAAAACTTTGAATGCTGTTTGAAATGTCCACTAATTAAGGCCTAATTTTAGATATATGTAATAATGCTTTCTATAAGAGTTATCATATGTATTAATATAAGATTTATTCGTGGTCTTGTTAGAAGAATGTATAATAGTTTCGTCTTTAAACAACTAAACTTCATCCATAGATTGTCATAGCACTCAATAGATGTCTTCAGTGTACCATGTTGAGAAAATATTTCAAGATAAAAAATATCATATTTTGGTATTACTAGCACGTAACACCTTTTATTTAATATCACTTGAAAATAAAATTCCCCTTAGTATTACAAGTAATGCCTTTTATCATATAATAATGTGGATATCTTTATCTTTATAGTGATTTAGTTTGATTTATGAAATTTAAGCTCAAAGCAGATAAGATTACTACCGTTTACCATTTAAATATTTTTTTTACGTTTTCTATATAGTGGATAAATTGTCTTTGTAGAAAATGGTATTGTAGGATATTTGGATATTTATAAAAATTAGCTCTCTCTCTCTCTCTCTCTCTCTCTCTCTCTCTCTCTCTCTCTCTCTCTCTCTCTCTCTCTCTCTCTCTCTCTCTCTCTCTCTCTGTATGTGTGTGTGCTTAAAAGGATTTAAGTTGAAAGAATATATAAAGATAACACCAAAACTTTCTCTCTCTCTCTCTCTCTGTCTCTCTCTCTCTCTCTCTCTCTCTCTCTCTCTCTCTCTCTCTCTCTCTCTCTCTCTCTGTTATTTTCTAATCACGTTCCATAATTATAAATTTGTCCTGAAGTTTTAGTAACATAAAGCGTAAAGGCTTTGTTTTCAATTTCTGTTTTTGACATGAATTATGCAATGCTTGTTTTGACATCTATAAGCTCAGAATCCAGGAAAGGGAGATTGTGCTCTACTGTAGTTTGGTAGTTCATACACTCATCTGGTTGGTTCCTGTCGTATTACTGCTTGTAGCTGTAGGGACCTGTGTAGTTCCGTAGGATCGACATTTAATTGCGAAAGTCAGTCTAGTTATCAGGCAATCTGTGAGTGCATAAAGATTGTTTGATTATTTTTAAGGTTATGTTGTTGCACTTTCGTATGGGGTCAGTTGCTAAAGACCAGATTTGTCACTCTGTCATTCGTTCTTGCTTTCTTTCTTTAAATTTTCAGCTGAAGAAAACCCTTATGAACGGAGTCAACAGGCTATAATAAACCCAAAAGGGCTCCAAAGGGAAATCAACTTGCAAAGAGAGAGAGAGAGAGAGAATGAGAGAAAGAGTTATAGGAAAAGGTGATTAAATAAATAAACATGAAGGAATAACAAATCAAACCGATACACCTGAAATTCAGGAGACATCAGCAGAAAAATGAAGAAATGAATTGGCTCCTTCCTTAAATATTTGGATGTCAAAAGATTCCACAACTGCACTAGGCAAATTATTCCACATTTGAGTTATAGCCAAGATAAAACTCTTAGCAAACTGAGTAATATTAAACCTGATGCTAGAAAATGACACACGTTTGTCACATTAGCTGTTCAGGTTTGGCTTATCCTAACTTTTCACCCTACCGTTATATAGCAAAGCGTATTTGGGTTAATTTGATATATATAATCATAAAGCCCAAGGGGTAAAGTTCGTAGGCATACCTACACCACACCCTCCCCCCATCAGACCCACAGCAAACACTGGCTTACCACTGCAGTGCAATGGCAGAAATTTAGATGCCTCCCATAGCTAATCTTGTACTAGCTCTCCTGAAATAAATAAATAATTCCAAACCCATTTTCATTTTACGATAAATAACATGAATATTGTCATACTGTAACCATTATATATAAAATGTTTCAGAGGATTTCCTGTTATTCTGTTTACCCTATCTATATTCATGCCTTTAACTATTAATACCATTTCTTTACTTAATACTGAAGGTTATAACGATCCACATAGAGATATCTTGTGAAAATGGGGTTTAGTCTCACTAGCCAATGGGAAATCGTTTAAGAAGACGCTTTGCCAAAATCCAAAGATTCCAACCAATAAAAGGTGGCGACAGAAAAATTGGTTATGGTGTAGGCTTCTGATTGGTCAAAGCAATTCCTATCCCTTACTTTGGATTTTGGAAGACTCAGTGTAGTTCTAAACGTAGAGAGGAGTGGACGTTTTTGTAAACAATTGCTCACGAAACGAAGGAAAGGACTTTGGTAAGAGCAAGGCATTCCCAGGTAGTTCGTTGTAGGCTTTGTAGCTTTGGTTAATCATTGGCTAGCTTGAAAATGTCCCTCGAAGGGAATGCTGTGGTTACAGAATCTAAATTTTTTTAATTTTCTAAAATATTTTGTTGATTGGAAAGTCCTTCGAAGCTGGGAGGCCACTGTTTACTTTTGAAAAATTGACTTGCCTAGATTTTGTGAAAATGCTAATGCTATTGAGCGTATTAGTGGTGGGAGTCCACAGGTAGAGAGTTTATCGCAAGTGTAGTTTGCGCTACCGGGACTAAGAGGCCTGATGTGGACATCTGTTCTCTTTAAACCAACAACGACGACCTCTGACAGTCCTTTTCGACCTCAGGTAATGTGGCAAGGATCCAACTATCTCGATTGATTGTGCTCTAAATTCCAAAACTGAAAAGCATGATAGGCGCTTTTGAAAATTATTTCTATGGAGAAACAAATCCACAGTTATGTATGGGCACATATATTTAAAAATAAATCCGCACAGTGTTTTCGGGAATCTGTTCGATTTCACTTTTCAATCTGCGCGGTGATGTAAAAGCAATAACAAAAAAAAAAAATACAAAACTCAAAACAAGCAAAGTTGCTTATAAAACAAGGAACCGGTCGTTAAAAGAATCAGGCAATAATTACTATCCAAGAATAAACTTAAAATTCAAGTGAGGGAAATCTGATAGCTATACTTGAGATAATACGGAACTGAAATGTCGCCTTTGCTGTCTGAAAAAGACTTGAAAAATTAGGGTTTATTTACTGGTTTTTCTCCATGGGGTGACATTGGTAATCAGCGGTCAAATACTCGTTGAATCAACATCACGACTGGAATAACCGTGATCACAGGTGAATTGCTTGCCTACTGAAAGGTACACGATAGCTTTTAGTGAGACCCAGCTTGTATTTCTCAAATTTTTAAAGGTATGGGAATTAAAGTTAGAGCCAGTTTTTCGAAGAATAAAACCCGAGACTCCCCTGATTCTAACCGAGATTAGGTTAAAATTTGTTTAGTGTGCTTTCGTCTCTCTCTCTCTCTCTCTCTCTCTCTCTCTCTCTCTCTCTCTCTCTCTCTCTCTCTCTCTCTCTCTCTCTCTCTCTCTCTCTCACTTAGTTTTAAAGTTTCGAATGATGAAGCCAAGAAAATTTTTCAACATTAGTGATAGGTGGTTTGTGACCTTTTTTCTTAACTTTTGACAGAAATTAGACATTTTCTTAACCTGTTAGTTGGTTTTACTTTTAAATCGAAGTAGGCCTAATATCATATGAATTACCTACCCGAAAGGTCAGAGAGTGGTCACACTCATGCTGATTTGCTCAATGGCCAAGAGTGATTATATAAGATTTGTATGTCATTAATGAGAGTCTGTATCCAGAGGCATTCAAAAGTTACTGATCTCTTGCTTAAGTAGCATCATTTGAAATTGTAAATTCATTACACTGAGAAATACTTTGAAATAGGTCTGGTATGAGAATACGTTTGCATGATTCGAGTTTAACTAGAAAGACGCTTTGATATTTGAGGAAATGAGCTATGAAAATGCTGTTGACAGAGTTTTTCATGAATAGCCAGAGATACTGACGTCTGAAAAAACTTAGTAAGGAGACTTATATATCAAAAGTGAAAGAAGTTGACTGTGCCTAAACTGCACTTTTTCGTCAATATAACGATTGCCCATCTAAAAGTGAATTCCCGCAATGAGCAGGTACCTCTAAGATACGTCATCGCCTAAGTAGTTACCCCAGGTGGGAGGCGACCCCACCCAGTTGGGGGTAGACCTTGTCTCTCTTGGCCTTGAGAATGTTAATGACTGGTTGAGGTAATTATCGTTAACGCAGTTATGTTAACTGAGGTGAAAAATTGTTTTTAAAAAAATCCAGTACGTTAAGTAGTTGAAATAAATGCTGCAAAATCTTGACTGACTTGATATTACAAATATCAACGTATTTTATGACACACTGCCTGCCATTATGGTGGAATATATCAATTGTGTACGGTTTCTGAACTGTAAGATAGTCAGAATCGTGTTTAATATCAGAAACTGGTAATATAATTATTGCTAGTTGCAGTAGGCATTATTGAATGATAGACATTTTTCCCGTTATGCCATGAAGGAAGAAATTTGAAAGTGATAGGGTGGACGATTGTTAATAATAGCTCAGTTCCTTTTGCCTGCAATATAACAAATTACAATATTATTTTCATTGTCCCATAGCTAAATAAATCGAAGAATTATATTATTTGGCGAGCCATTCATCTGTAATTTATATCGACATGTTCCTGATATATTATTAATCATATGTAATGAATTAATGTAGATAATTTTTTTTTACAGACAAGGCTTCGCTTTTAAGCCTAAGCATAAGCCTAAGGCCGGTTCACTTCAAGTCGTTTCAATATATCCATAAATTCTGTTTGATACAAGCCTGCCTCTCTCTCTCTCTCTCTCTCTCTCTCTCTCTCTCTCTCTCTCTCTCTCTCTCTCTCTCTCTCTCTCTCTCTCTCTCTCTCTCTCGTAAACCTGTTAACGCAATCCCATACCAGAGAACTAAGATAAGTCTCTCAGTAAATCGGAAATATCACTTGGTCCATCATGGCGAGTTTTTAGTTGATAATTTTTTAATATTAAATAATTTACCATTTTTTTTTGCAGTAAGTTAGTATCGTGAAATAAATCAATATATCCTTACAAATTCAGATTTACGAGAAAAATTCATATTGAGATCTTTCTAGATTTGAGAATTGCGAAATTGTTAGAGGGTTGTAAATAGCAAACTTATGATAAAGCTAAGAGATATCTGAATGATTTAATATTCTAGTTTTTATAAATGTAATATTTTTTTTTAATCAAACTTGAGTGTTCGCGTAATTGAAACGGTTTGGCTTGTATCAGAGCGACTTTCTAGATGTATCGAAACGACTTCAAAACCAGGAACCAGAAACTAGGAACCAGTTAACAGGAACCATAGACCAAGGACCAGAGACTGGGAATCAAAAACCAGGAACTAGGAACCAGGGACCAGTTAACAGGAACCACAGACCAAGGACCAGGGATTTGGAACCCAAAACCAGGACCAGGAACCATGAACCAGGAAACCAGGGGCGAGGAATTAGTGTCGACGTGGAATACTCCTCAGCCCTCACGAAGTGGCAGGAATTAACCATTGTAATCGGTGAGTTTATTTTTGTATCTGGTTAAATAATCTTAAAAAACAAGTCCATTAATCTGTCGATAATTCAAGGGTGGATACTAGTGTGAATATATTCAAATTTAATAAGAAGGGGATAAATAATTTTTGCCATGAAAACGCTGAAGTTACTAAGGTTTTTTATATGTATGTATATATATATATATATATATATATATATATATATATATATATATATATATATATATATATATATTTAAAAGTAACAACAGTGAGACAGGAGTAGGTTAATCAAATTTCCACAGGACTGAGGTCTAAACTTCTAACCCAAAGTGTCACTTTATATTGTAAAAACGCGATTAGGGTCAGAAACTGAACGCGCTAGTTATTCCTTAAGGATATAGTATGTATAAAAATGTATTGTCTCTATAAGACAGTCGACTCCACTTCACATTTGCACAGAACAATGTTCTCATAAACCCCATTCAATTCATCATCTCATTTTTGCTTCATATTGAATATTAGGTTCGTCTTATTGAATATTTGATATATAGTTATTTAGCCTATGCGTCTGACTTGTTTTTGCTGTTTTTGGTTGAGCTGGCATTACGCCAGCACGGGCTCTTGCTCATAGGGCAGCCCGTAAGTGCCAAATCGACGATTTGAAGTGAGAAAAAACGGTAATGTACAGAGCACAAATAATGGTGTGAATATATGGTCGTGAGGTGAAACGTTGGACAGGTAGGATTGCAAACCCCTTTAAACCCTCGGGTACCCATCTGTGAGAGAGAGAGAGTAACAAGTCCTGGCGAGTCGTAGAAAGCCAGCACATCAATACCTTCTGCTCTTCCTCAATATCTATCAGATTTGGCTAAATGGTAGATACTATATTAATTCACCCTTGAATACTGTTGTTGCATCATACAACCTTACCTTATTGCACAGCGGTTAGTAGAATTCAGTTATGTTTTTTCTTAACACTCACTGCAGAATTTAATCACCCCTTTTGCCTTAATTATTGGTAAGCCTAAGATACAAAAAAGAGCTGAGATCAAAAAAAGGTTCAGGACAAATTTAACTAAATATGAAGGTAAGTAAGGACCAAGAATTTTCCTGAGTTGTCTAAAGAGGAGAAAAACTTGAATTTTCTAGAATGTTTTAGGAAGGGTAGGAAAGAACTCGAACTTTCCTGAGTGGCTTATGAAGGGGGGGAAAGAACTGGAGATGTCCAGTGCAGTTTAGGAGGGGAAGAAGGGAATTGGAAACTTCCAGTTTGATTTAGGAATGGGAGGAAGGAAATGGAACTTTACAGTGCGGTAATGAATAAACGGAAAAACTGGAGCTATCCATAGTGCTTGGGTATAAGTCTATCAATTCATTGCACAGATTTGCTGGGTTATTTTTTTATGTTTTAAGCATCAAAATACTGTACTTTTCCAATACCTTTGTTAGGGTTAAATTCAACTGTGACTGTACTGATAATGTATTCTTTTGCTTCTCAGGTCATGGGCGTTTTGTGGGATTGATCACGTCTAACTACAACAGAACAACTCGAAGTTTAGACCTTTCTGCGCCAATATAATGTGGCCAATTACTCGTGAATGGTAAGGGAGTGTGTATAACATAAATTTTTTACCTAATCAGTGCTAAAAAGCATATGGCTTATGTACAATATATCAGAAAATTGCTATGGTACAGAAGAATATAGTTCGATTTTTGTTCACTCGTCTAGATTTTGGTAAAATGGAGGATATCTCCGTGAAAAAGCTTCGAGATTGCACAAGATAATGCGCACAGATCTGTTGCACAAGTCCTCTGAGCTTTCATGGAGAGATGGAAGTAATTTGTGTTACTCGTCATTATTTCAGCCAAATGCTGGATTTCTGTTTTCATGAATACAAAATATAAAGTTGAATATAGAATTAATCCAAAGGGGTATTGCTTTTGTGAATTATGGGTCTAATGACTAACTTGGAAAGAATGAATGCAATCACTAGTTTTGTTGGGAACCTGAAAGATCTGTGTTACTGTAATGCACAATTCGTAGGGATCTAATTGCTTTCAAAGTTTTTTTTTTTTTTTTTTTTTTTTACCAAATCACTTTCGAAGTAACAAATTTTTGCGTAAAGCTACAGTACAGTAATTGTATTAAGAACCATGATTGATTAAACCTTTCTATAAGTGTGGTAAAATCTTTAGTGCTTAACAGCACTACATTCAAAAAGTCATTTTTACAGTGTGCTTTGTTGTAAAAGAAGTTGGTTTCCTCGACTCTGTAGCACTGAGGTGAGCTCTTAGCCAGGACATTCCAGGCTACATTTTCTAGCGTATAATTAACTTTTATTAGTTATCCACCATTAAGTACATTAATTTTGCAATATAGTTTGTACTGAGATTTTTTCCCGTTTTAGCTTGTCACATTCCACAGTACGTTGCATTAAGTCAGGAGGTACGTAGAAGAACTATATCTTATTCAACTCATCAGCGGAGGGTTGAAGCCTTATCATTACGTATCCAAGCAAGTTTTACTTTCTACAGAGATTCGTTTCTTTGCAGGCTTATTGCTGGGTGAAATGAAAGCAAATTAAACGACTGGAAGTAATCTGATGGTGTACAAAGCAGGCAGAAGATTATGTACAACTCATGGGGATTTCTACAAATCGGAAATACTACAAGCTTTAAACGCATTACGAGGAGAAGACAATAGCCTAAATTACTGTTGCTGAAAAAACCACAAGAACACAGATTACGTCATCGAGATAACTCTGTAATGAAGAAAATGAGTCAGATTAAAGAAAGGTATTTCAAGAAATGATGGAAATGAATATAGAAATCCGGTGTGACAGGCTGTAGGTGCTAAGTATAAACTCTCCATCTGATGCTGTCTTAAGCGAGGATCGCCCAGGAGAAAAAATGGCTCCTTTAACTTAAACGTTAGAAAGTCATACGTTCACACAAAGATATTACAGATAATGACTATTAAAACTATGATAGTACTTTTCAAGTTTGTCATAACAGTGCCTGCTGACTGGCAAGTGTTAGTTTATCAGGGTCACAGCAGTGCCTATTGACCAGCAAGTCTTAGCTTACCAGAGTCATAACAGTGCCTATCAACCCAAAGTCGAGTAGAGCTCAGCTTTGCTTCTTGTAATTTTTAGGGAGCAACTATAGAAGTCTTTGTCATATGAGATAGTCCACTGTGATCCAGGAGATTTATTTGATTACTGAAGCTTGCTACTGGATTAATGTTTCAGGATATATATATTTTCCACGTTCATTTCTTCTCAGTTTAATGTACTTATCAGGTACCTCAGTTTTATACAGGATGCATAGACTTGATTATACCTGAAGGACATATCAACTCAGTCTTAACTAATGAGCATTTAGTACCTAGAATTTTTTATAAGTTCATTGTCAGGTAACATATAGGTCAGTATGTTTCAGGATCCGTAGTTGTCTTGCTAAGACTACTTATCACTCTTAATATCCGCTGTCAGTTCGTTCAGTAATATCAGGATACATAGTTTATTTTCCATTTTGAGTTTCTCTATCAGCTATTGGGCAGATAAGTGTTTTGGCATATTAACTTGAATTTCCTACCAGTTTAACAGTAGCTGTGATATTTCAAAATACTTTAGGGTATACAGTATACCCTTTTTATGAGTTTAGTATGTCAAGTACTGCAGTACATATCAAGATAGTTTTACTTTAATTTTAGATGACTACCAGCGCAACTATTTTTAGGTTACATAGTTTTTAATTAAAATTTCTTATCAGTTAAAAATTATCTGCCTAGTAGTTCTGTGTTTTTCAGGATATCTCGTGTTATCCAATGTCAGTTTGATACTTAGTTATAAGTAACTCAGTGTTTCCTGATACGTTTGCCATTTAGATTCCTTATTCAATATCAGCTATCTGGTGTGCTGCATAATACATGTTTCTTTGTTACACAAGATTCGTACAGTTTAATATTGGGTTTTAAAAAGTTTAGTTTATTTCAGGATACATAGCATATTTCTTTTTTGTTTTGTTTAAATATCTTACAAGTTTAATACAGCTGTGGTTCAGGATACAAAGTTGCCACCTGAATTCCTCATCAGCATTCCAGGATACATGGTTTTTACGTATAGTTTACCTTAGTTTAATATCAGCTATCAGGTAGTTCAGGATGTTTCAAGTTACATATTAAAAATAAATTTCTTATCGGTGTAATATCAGCTGTTAGTCATCGCTACATTTTGACAACGTGTTTTATATCGAGCAGTCATGTATGTTCAAAGATAGTTTTTTGCATTAACCTCGATTAATATTACTGGCAAGTAATTATTATTATTATTATTATTATTATTATTATTATTATTATTATTATTATTATTATTATTATTATTATTATTATTATTATTCAGAAGAAGAAGAACCCAATTCGTATGGAACAAGCCCACAGAGGCCACTGACTTGAAATTCAAGCATCCAAAGAATATGGTGTTCTTTAGGAAGAAGTAAGAGGAGGTAGAGGGAAATACAGAAAAAAATGGGATCTCACGTATCAAAAGAAAATTAATAAATAGGTCAAATATGTATTAAAATGCAAGGAGAATAGTATTAGGGTAGTAATGCATTGCATCTTCGCTTGAACTTTTGAAGTTCCAATTGCATGACATCCTCAGGAAGACTGTTCCACAGTCCAACAGCGTGAGGAATAAAGGACCTCTGGAACTTTGGAGAAGTTAGACTGTTTTTTAGAATACATCTTCACCTTCGTTTATTTTTTCAATGCATACTTAACTGGGTAGGAAAGTCACGTGAGATTAACAATGTTATGCTTATTATTTTCAGTCATTGTCCTGAAGTTGAAAAATTATCATTAGCAAAAAATTCAGTAGTTAGAATAGGTATAGCTGATTTTATAGAATATCTTTGCTGTGATTCGTATAGTTATGTGGAGCTAAACCTGTGAGGTATAGACCTTTATAGAAAAGGTAAGATTTTCGGCAGAAGTACACACAATTTCTGTTTTCCTTCATTGCGTCTTATAGGTGCTCATAAACTTGCTTCCATTGTTGTAGGGATTTAGAGTCAGGCTTCTCGTAGACTCTTCTCCGTAACCTTCATCCTTAGTTTTCTTCTTTATTGATATATATATATATATATATATATATATATATATATATATATATATATATATATATATATATATATATATATATATATATATATATATATATATATATGTAGGAATTCCTATAGAATCAAATTTATAATAGTTTTGAGGTCTTTCGATAATGTAATGTTACGTAAGCATTGATACTTTTACTTAAACATTTAGGTTACTACAAGGCTTTGCTTAATACAGGGGAGATATCATAGCCTGAAGCATTTTCGTGCTTGCACTGTTAAGACAGGAGATTTTTCAAAATTAGTTTAATAGTTTCATCTCAAATTTGATGGCACAAAGACCCTGCCATTTTTTTCAAGTGATTAAACGAATATATGTCAATTTTGTACAAAGCTTGCCATGATGATAATGCTTCTTGCTTAACATTAAACATAAATTAAGAATGAATACTCTAACTACTGGAGAGTACAATATCAAAAGCATTATCATCATGGCATCTCTGCATATTTCAAGACACTGGTGGCATGCGAAGGTTCTAAACTGAAGTGTTACTTTGAGGGCAGTTTGGTATTGTTGACGATAGTGTTGTAGATAGATTTAATAAGTTAAACTCAACTTTAAAGCATTATTGTAAAGGGAAATTTGTCACTATTAACAATAGTATATTAAGTAAACGATTCAGTCATACTGAATGCGTTATTTGAGGGTAATTAGGATTTTCATGAAAATTATATTCTAGATAAATGAAGCAAGTAAACTGAGTTCAAAAGCGTACCTTGAAATGAGGTTAGGTATTGTTCAATGGTACCTTAAGCATATGGGGTATTTTTGGCATATGAATGGGTAAGCATTAGCAGTTACAATACGTGCTTATTCGTCTTAATTTAACTCTGATAGGTAGACCTAAAGTCATTTTAAGAACTAGTCTTTAATTTTTCACTTTCAGACATTTGATATACATGGTGAATTCCTTTCTTATTAGACTAGTAGCTATCAGGAGAGTTGCTATTTAATTAACTACTACTTTTAATCTATTTTGTGAAGCAAGCAAGTCACGGGTATCTGTCCTTGTTAGGGTCTCAAGAAGGGATTGATTTTCCATGAACGTTGTAAATTGTAGTAAGTTAGGTTAAAGAAGTTGAACAGCAAAGTACTAAAGACTAAAGGGGTGGAAAGAAAGATATTTGAGAGTCAGGGATTTTTTTATGAGTATACTTGCCCGAGGAATAGCTATCAGAAATGAAATCTTAACAGTTCTGTCTCAGCTTTGGAACGTGGTCAATTCGGATATTGTGTATTGGACGCTTGTGGCTTTATCATGTCAGTTCTTTGGGAAATTCACGTTTATCATCTCTGAGTTAAAGGTTTTTGTAAATTTAGAATTTCAAGTGCAACAGTGTCTTGACATTTGGATATTTTTTTTGTTAAGATATTAATTTTTTTTTAAACATGTTTCAAATAATTCCCATTACAGTTCAGTAATCTGATCAGATCAAGAATTGGTTAACTGTTATTGTTAAAGATTTAACTTTAAAATTTCAATAATGGGAAAATTATTGTAATGCCAAATTGTACATTGAATCTATTGTACAAGGGCTTCTGTATTTCAGCTCTCTGCTCATTTCTCATCTAGTCTTAGCCTCCATTTAGCCAGAAAATATAATTAGTGCCTTTGCTATTTCTCAGCACAACCAAAAATCAAGAAAATATCAATATCCAGTGCCTCCTTGTTTGCAGTACACTATGTGGACATTGCAGGTCTAGGTTAGGTAATCTTTGAATTTGGAGACTCATAGCTATTCAGTTTTTCCCCAGTGGCCAACGTTTGCAGAAATATGAAGTGCCCATACTTTCCGCAAAGTTATTAGCTATCGAAACTGGATATTTTTGTATATTTATGTAAACGACATTGTTCTTATTTCCTCCTCTCAACCCTCCATTCTGATGAACTTCTCATTCTGTCATCTTGATAATCACACCCTACACATTCAAGCTGCATTTCTTCAGTCCCCTGTTAACTCTGTTAAAGAGAAACGTTATCCATATTCACAACAAAACTTGCAGGCTCCTGAGTTACATTCTGTTGTCACTGTAGCAGCAGTCCTGATTACCTGAACACTTGGCAGCAAAAATCTCTCTCTCTCTCTCTCTCTCTCTCTCTCTCTCTCTCTCTCTCTCTCTCTCTCTCTCTCTCTCTCTCTCTCTCTCTCTCTTTTACTAAAGCACTTCTACACATTTTGTGCCTTGCCGAAGTCTTTGCATGATTTTCGCAAGTCAACACATAGTTTACCTAAGCTGTCTTGTATGCCTTAAATGTTTTATTCTCTACTGGAAGATTCTATGTACACTTAACATCCTTTGCTGAACACCCACCCCCTCCCCCCCCACACACACACGCGCACAAACACACACTGCTTATTAAGGAATTTTGCCATTACTTCCAGACATAGGGATTAAGTACCTCACTCTTACCATTTTCACACTTACACCTTACTCTAAACACACACTTTAACTACACGCTTGAACTACACACCAAAGATGAAGTACCTTACTCTTACCTTTTTCACACTTACATTCTTACTCTAAACACACACTTAAAACACTTACAGGTATTCAGTTATGCTATCATATTGTATACTTGGTTCGTAGACTGGTAGGGTATGAAACTCAAGTAAATCTTTGGATATAAAAATACTTTCTTTTGTCACTATATTCCGAAGTTAATTCCAGAGTTTTTTGTTGTAAATTTGGAGTAATTCATATTTTGCAATGTGATTGTTAGGAGTTTCATCTTAGGTTAATATTTGAGAAGGGAACTTTTTTTAGTACTGTGTACAAAGTGAGAACTGGAGCAGTGTCTGTAAAGTATAAAAATTAATCAATGTACCTGAACAGTTTCCAGAAAACTAAGAATTGTTGTTCCTGATTAAGGGACATAAGCTGAAGCACAGAAGCCCTCATGTCTATACACTGGAAAGATTGTAGATTGAACTGGAATTACTTAAAAATAAAGGACTCCTTGGGGTCAGCATTGCAATGCCCCGAAGGAGGGAATGCCCCCAGCAGGAGGTATACAGCCAGTCGGTTACCAGCTTTGAAGCCGACCCAAAGGGCTTAAGTTTTCTAAGCTGACAGCTGATTGGCCGAGATGGGGAAAAGCCTTATAAATATTTCTCCTGTGCTTTCCCAAATGTCTTTCAGTTTTCTGTCTCTAGGGAGGACTGTTAGACCATTTCAAATGTCGAAGAATTATGTTATTGTGCAGAAAGCCCAAGGTGGATGTAATAAGGTTGCTACTGAGACCATCCTTGTCTTACGAATACTCTTATGACTGTGTTTGTACATAAGCAAGTGCTTGCTTGGCATGTAGTGTCTTGATATGGTGTATTGAGCCTGTAGAATTTTGTACCAGACGATGTTTAATTGCCAAAAAGAATCCCTATTTCATTTTTCTATGGATAACTTGCAAGAAAATCTACGATTTTCAGACATTTTGACATTATGTTCTCTGTTTTCTTTTGAGATTTCATGAAAGATTTTCTCCCATGTCTTTTTATGGAACTTGAGTCGTATTAAATCTCGTAACAGACTTGTGGTTATGATGTATATATATTTTCGAATGTATTAATCATTGTTCAGTTGGATTTGTAGATGACAAAAGTCTTCCCTTGGAGCTGTGTGTATGAATTTACTTCTAAACATATGTGGATAGGGGTATTTGATCTGTCTTCAGAGATACTTATATATGAAACTGACTTTTTTTGGGGGGGAGGGGGGATAACTGACTAAAATTGCAAAAGTACTTTATATGCATTACTTTAAAATCTTAGATTATCATCTAAGAAAAGTTCAATTCTGGGGAATTTGTATTCTGAATTGTCACATTTTGCTTAAAATTTATTTATTAGATTCTCTTATTTCAAATACCATTTCCTGGCCTAATTTATGTAAATTTGGTGATGTACTGTGGAAAATTCTAACTTGCAGAACGTCCTTTACCTGGGTTAGAGAATTTATTTTCGTGGGGAGAATGTCATTTTTGCTGATGCTAGATTCGATTAATGGTGTCACAAGAAGCTTTTTCTTAAGTACTGAATATCATTTATAACCTACCAGATGTCAACTCTTCTAAAGTAAGTTTATCAGAACACTTGGAAAGTTAAAAGTTTTCCTTTTTGTCACGTAGCTAACAAAACTTTTAATTATATTTCGGGCACATGCTGTCGTTTCAAAAGGGGGTACCAGCTTGGGACTTAAATACCTTCTCGTCTTAAACTTGACATTGCATTCGTGTCATTGAAATAAAGAAGGGATAAATACCAATACGGCCGTTTTAGAAGTATGTGGGAGAAACCTTACAAAGTCCATAACATCGTCAGTTAATTAGACAAAACTGGGTGTGTGTTAATCTTGCAAGAATGTTTATTAAAGGCTTTGGCCTAAATGGACAGAAACCATACTATTTAACCTGGCTTTTCACGCGATTAATGTGTAATAATGTGGCCTTTGATGTGTTTGAAGGTTATAAAACTATGACCTAATGCCTTACTCAAAAGACTTGCTGAGATTTTGAGGCTATGAGAGGTAATAGACACGTTTAGAACAAAATTTCCTTATCATTTATCTGGGAGAGGAAACTGTTCCTCATTTTTAGGTTACCTTTCTAACATAAAGCTTAATTTATTCCCATGGAAAGTTTGGTTAAAATTTAGATGAATCGGACACCTTAGAGAGGCTACTTGTCATTTCTTTACAGAAATTTCCGCACACTTTAATGCAAATTTTTGAAATGTTTACGTCAGTTTATAATGGTTAAATGGCTTCAGCTGACAGGTTTCCCCATAAGGTGTTTAGACAGAGAAAGTTGTAGAGCATAGGTTTGCTGAGCTTTGTGTTGGCTTTCAGAACGGGAGATGCGTGTCCCTGATGTGAGGTGCCTGAGTAAAGGTGATATAGTACTGTCTGGGCTATTTTGTTGCTGAGAGAAAACGTGATTAGAGGACTTGATTTTATTGCTATGTGGACATTCAGATGTATAACTGGTGTAGCCTTTTCATTGCTCCAGAATTTGTCTAGGCAGACCTTCCTGGGTCAGTGTACCTTGTAGAAGTCACTAGAATGTCAACTGATTTTACAGCTGATGTACCTGATCTTGGGTAACTTTAGACACTGGTCTTAATGTGGGTTAGAAATTTCCTTGGTTTTGTAATGATGTGCAACTTACCTTTCTAGATATCAGGGGAATTGTGCAGAGGTTTTCACAGTGTTATGGCAATGTAATTCAAGAAGCCTACTGATATGTAGTTTAGGAATAAGTCCTTTTCTATCATGCTGGTTTGTGACTTAAGTCCTTGCTCGTGATTCCTTGGGATTCAGTGTTATTCCACTATTGTAAAGGTTTGGAATACGAGACAGATCGAAGTTTGGTGTTTTTAAAGTAATGCCGAGAATAAGTATGGATAGTGTTAAGAGTTGTACTTATTTTTTTCAGTTTGTAAAAGTAGATATTGGTGTACAGGACTGGGATAGTGATTGTGGAATACACCATGTAGAACTTTTAAAAACTGGTTTATGACAATGGAGTATGAAATACAGACAGAATTAGTCTGGGATACTGGCATTGAACATTTAGATAGCGTGTGTGATAACCTGGAATTTTAGTTACACTGGAGTTCAGACTTCAGGCCTTACTTGTGATAATCTGTGAATATCTTTTTTTAGTGTTCGATGATAGAATCAGGATTCATCATCATTAGTAGGCTATCATCTGAATACGTGATGCAAAGTTTCAAGCACAGGATATGCTTGCTGGTGTTTGAAACTAGTCGAGGATTTAGGAAAAAATCATTTGTTCAAGATCAATTAGGATTCAGGAAGACTTTACTTCTGGCAGATTTTGGTTCAGTGTCTCTTGGTTTATGATAGTTTTGGTTTTAGAAAGTCTTTTAGTCTGGAATACCTTCAAATTTCACTGTCTAAAGTTTCGGGACGTTGGTTGTGGCACTTTTTCTTTCAGGAAGTTTGTTACTGCGTGATACTTTCACTTTTAGAAAGTCAATTGATCTGTGAAACTTAACGCTGATACAATCTAATTCTTCGTGGTACTTTGCTCTCAGAAAGTCTGGTTTTGATATTTTTAAATTCAGGAAGTCTCTTTGGATTTGGCTTCTACACTATTGTGTGATACTCTCTCTAAAGTAATTCTGGTAGTTTATGCCATATTTTTATTCAAAATGTCTGTGTGTTGCTTGTACTTTCATGTAGTCTGTAAGCCTATGGCTGATTTGCCTTCAGGATGTCTGTTAACTTTAATGGCTGTGCCTTTACAGAATATATTAACTTTGTTACTAGGGCTTTCAAGATGTCTGGGTTTGTAAGTTTCTGCCGAAAAAAAGCTTGTTAAATTGTTTGCTGTTAAGTCTGTTCCTTTGTGATTTTCAGTGATAGTCTGTTAGTTAAAATTAACTTCTTATCCTTGGAAGTCTCGCTAGTTTGTATATTTTGATGTAGAAAGAAAGTCTGCCAGTTTGGAATTTTTGGGCTAGAAAATTTAGTAGTTCGTTATTTTTTTTGGGGGGGGTAGCAAGAAAGTCTGTTAGGGAGTTTGGTTTGGCTGTGAAGTCTGTTATTTTATGTTGTTTTTCCCTAGAAAGTATGTTAGTTTGGAATTTTTGGGCCTATAAAATTTAGTAGTTCGTGATTTTTGGGGTAGCAAGAAAGTCTGTTAGGGAGTTTGGTTTGGCTGTGAAGTCTGTTATTTTATGTTGTTTTTCCCTAGAAAGTATGTTGGTTTGGAATTTTTGGGGCTAGAAAATTTAGTAGTTCGTGATTTTTGGAGGGGGTAAGAAAGTCTGTCAGTAAGTTTGATTTGGCTGTGAAGTCTTATTTTGTACGTTTTTCCCTAGAAAGTCTGTTAATTTGGAATTTTTGGGCTACAAAATTTTGTAGCTCGTGATTTTTGGGGGTCAAGAAAGTCTGTTAGGGAGTTTGGTTTGGCTGTGAAGTCTCTTATGTGTTTTTTCCTAGGAAGTTTGTTGGTTTGGAATTTTTGGGCTAGAAAATTTAGCAGTTCGTGATTTTGGGGGGTGGGGGGGGGGGGGGGGCGCAAGAAAGTTTGTTAGTTTGGTTTGACTGTGAAGTCCGTTATTTTGTCTGTTTTTTCCTAGAAAGTCTTGTTAGTTTGGTGTTTTCTCTGCCAAAAAAGTATATATTATTGTTTTGGAGACACTTTTTATTAGAATACCTATAAGTCTGAGAGCTGCTCCTAGGCTTCATGTGTCACTTGCTTAAAATCTCTCTATATTTCGTGAATTTTATGCTCAGGAAGCTTTGCTCCAAAAGTAGGTAATTTCAAAGAAGTTTTTTTCCTTTTTTGCCTGGAGGGGGCGTCGATTTGGGAGAGATTTTGCCTAAAATGTGTGTATCCTTGGAGGAGACACTTAGTTTTACTTGAGAATTTTTATTAGGGAGGTTTTTGCCCAGAAAATGTGTTAAATGGAAGCGATCGTTTTCCATTGTGATAGGTCTTGAAAGTTTTTTTTTGCCTGGAAAGTGTTATCAGTTCGGTAGGTGGTTTTCGCCTAGAAAGTGTTAGTTCGGGTGTTTTATTTTTTATTTTTGTGAAGGTCTTTTGATTCAAGGGAGGTTTTTGTGCTGGCTGGAAATGATTAGATATTGATTTTTTGGCTTGAAAATGTTGATTTGCAAGTTTTATACACACTGTATCTATTTAATTTTTTCCTTTGGTTAGGAAGTCTTTAAGAAACTTTCTTTTTATGTTTTCGTTTAGTTTGTTAGTGTGGGTGTAGTTTTTCCACAGAAAATGGAGTTCATTTGCCTACAAAGTTTGTCAGTGTGGGAGCCAGGGTTGAGTTTGCCCAGAAAGTGGAGACTCGTGGTATTTTCACTTGTCATTGTTTGTTCTTCAGTTTCTGGCATTGAAAGTCGTTTTTCTTTTTTATGTAGAGTATTGTTTTTGTATAAAAACAGTCGGTTCGATGGAGATCTTTGGCTACAAATTGTCAGTTGGGTTTTTTTTTTACACAAAGTGTCGGTTTTTGGGGCCCTAAGATATGTCAGTTCTGGTGTTTTTTTTTTTTTTTTCCTAAAAGAACTCACAAGAATAGAAGTTTAGTATTTTCTTTAAAGAACATTTTGATTATAAAGGATGACCACTTCGCCAAGAATAAGATCAAAGGTAAAGATTTAGTTTGCCCTAAAAGCTGACAAAAAAAAATATAAGTTACTGAAACCAATAGTGTGGTATTAGCATTTTAAAGGCATCTTGAGGTATAAAGTCAAAACTTAAAAGAAGAAAACTTTTCATGAAGTTTTTCTTTACCAGTATTCATTCTTTGGTAGTGATTGTTACAACGGTAGCCCTGTTGTAATGGTTCATATGAAAAGGCAATGTCCATTATTCTATAGCCCTGTACTGATGATCAATACAAAGTTGCATTTTTTGGTACCTTGCAGCTCTGTTCTAGTATTTAAAACTGTCATTTTAATATGTTCTTGTGCCCTACTAAACAGCAATTTTCATTTTTAGGCAATTTTTGATAAGCAAGGCAAAAATGATTTTTTTTATCAATTTGGTGAGCTATATGAAACGATTTTTCTTAATCTTTAGTCCTGTCCTGGAGATCAGTACAAAACTGCTTTTCAAAGTCTTGTTAAAACTGAAAGCAGAAAGAACATTTCTCCATAATTACCTGGCAATGGGGTGGATTTTTGTAAGACGTATCTCACATAACCTAAACTGGCCGAGTGGTCCACGTGTACGGTGAAGGTTGACGTTAGTCCGACCTGCTGTCCTGCTGGGGGAGGAAGAACGGGGCAGGAGGATAGTAGCTTTGCACGTCTCTGACCATTTACCTGACTCAATCACTTACATTGAATGGTGTTAGGCCTATAAGACGAAGTGGTTTGTTTTGGGAGGGGGGATGTGCCTCAAGGGGCGCTTGTTCCACCTGAAGGTATCTGGGTCACTTGTCTGCTTTTGGAGAGACTGTGTGTGTCTTGATGTAATTAATTGCTTTTGTTGTAACAGACTACAGGATGACTTGTAATTTGAAGTAAATAAAATTTATTAGATTTTCTTTGTCTTTTTGTGAAATAACTGTAATTCTCTTGCTCAGACATCTGAGAATATAAATGAATATTCCATTCTTTTAAAATAAACCTTGTAGACGAAATTATCACGTAAACTGAAAAAGCACCAAATTAAGAAATTTTGGTCCATGTTAGGTTAACAGGCTAAGCCTAAAAAATGCAATTGAAATAACTTTAGACTGCGAAATTTTTAAGAATGTAAAGTAAGCACATTAATAAAATACAATGCAGCAAGCATGTGATTTTGAAGATAGATTCAACTAATCAGCAAAAAATGCTGTCTAAATACAGAATATAAGCAAAATTATTTAATGTGTGTACATTTCTCTAGTAAAAAAAAAATGTCCCTCTAATCGTGAAACTTGGCATCTTTCAAGTTATAATTAAACAATGTATCATCAAATTGACATGGAAAAAGGTTAGTCAGGCAAAGGTGTTTGAAGGAATGAAACCTAATGATAAAAGTATTAAGTGAAAATGGCTCATTTCAGTATTAAAAATTTCAGCTAAATGGAACTAACTTGAAAAATAATCAAGGAATCTGAAGTCACTCATATAGGGCATTTCCACATTGGCTGGGATGTCACAGGAGCCTATTTTCAAGATATTTCAGCACTTTTCCGTCAAATCTTGATGTCAAAATGACAATATTTGTGTTAAATTTAAGTCTCCCATGTTTAAAATCATGATTAGACTTCAATTTTTCCGCCATTATTGAAATCTTTATATCAAATTTGACGTCAGAATGCTAGAAGACGTCAGAGAACAGACGGTGTGAGACCTTTAAAATATGCTAAGTTATTTTAGTAAAATCTGTATTAAAGAAAATTAAGTCAGTTTTATATATAAATATACCTGATAATGAGGATAAAATGGCCGTATCAATTTATATTTACAAGTAAAATGATCCTGTACAGCTCTCAAAGTCAAGAGTTCTGTCAGGCACAGAGTCAGTGTCAGATGGCTAAGACGTTCGAGATTATATTTGGCTTCGTTACCGCCTTTTGCTTATTGTTCCTGCTCGGTTTTCTATGTGGGTTAGCTAAAAGGCTCACTTTCCAGTTAAGAAGACGTTAGAGAAACTCTTGGTTTCGAAAGCTCAACGAAAACGGAAAGCAGAATGTCAGAGTGTACGTTTACACCCAGTAGATTTTTTCCAAGTTATCCATAGAGGAACTGGACTTTGGATTGTTTTGGGCTTTATACTTCAAGATGAAATTCTGGCGGTACAAATCTACGGGTTTAACACCCCATGATTCATCAGACCCTACAAGTCAAGCAAGCATTTGCTTGAGTACGAGATCACAGCCTTTGGAGCAAACGTAAGCTAAGGCTTGTTTCGTTGGTAACTTGACCACAACCATCTTGGGAGATTCTGTCCTTATGTTTTCTTTGACATTTGAAAGGGTCTATGTAACAGAAAACTGCAAGACATTTGGGAAAGCACAGGGGAAGTATTTAAAAGCCTTTTCCCCATCTCGGCCACTCAGCTGCCAGCTTAGAAAACTTAAGCCCTTTAGGTCGGCTTCAAAGTTGGTACCCGACTGGCTGTATACCTCCTGCTGGGGGCATTCCCCCTTCGGGGTATTGCAATGCTGGCTCCAAGGGGGAAAAAAAAAATATAAATTTTTTTTTATCACCACGAATAACCTTCCCTACCTTTGAAATTATCTTGGATATAAATAAAAGACTGTCCGGTTATCTATTGTTTTTATTTCCACTCTATATTCTACATTTTATTTTACATATACTTACGTCAACTATGACGTCACAACCTTACTATACAGCTTTTGTGAATGGAATGTTGTCGTCACAACCAATGACGTCATCAAATTATTCATGCCCTTCTGCTGGGCCATTCTCTTTGATGACTTCATAGTAGTACTTATACATTAGTCTTTCTCTGTAAACCATTCTAAAGGACCATTTTCTATCGATAATCTTGCGTTTTGCAGGATAGTCCTTGGCCATTTTTACCTGAATAGGTCAATATCTAAAAAAGATTTTTAGGCCTAGTCTATCTCATTAGTTCTCGAGTACCTTCATTTAAGCTATACCTCTAAGGGTGCGTCCACATGATCGAATTGATTTTAATTTAACAAACCTTTTAAAAAGTCTCACGTGCCATTTACGCAACTCATCTGTGACTTTGGCACGGCTTCTGGTTCACCTTGAAGTCTTTGACCCTGAGAGAGAGAGAGAGAGAGAGAGAGTCGTTTTACCACACTACAATGGGATATTATGAGAATTATGAGTGACCGAGAGAGAGAGGGGTTTACCAATTATATGAGAGAGAGAGAGAGAGAGAGAGAGAGAGAGTGTTTTACCACGCTAAAAAATATATGAAACAATAATTCACAAAATATGAGAGAGAGAGAGAGAGAGAGAGAGAGTGTTTTACCACGCTAAAAAATATATGAAACAATAATTCACAAAATATGAGAGAGAGAGAGAGAGAGAGAGAGAGAGATTTTACCATACTGTATTACGAGAAATATTGAGAGAGAGAGAGAGAGAGAGAGAATTTCACCACACCGATTATGAGAAATATTGGGGGGAGAGAGAGAGAGAGAGAGAGAGAGAGTTTTACCACTGAAATATTACAAGAAATATTGGACACACACACACACAGAGAGAGAGAGAGAGAGAGAGAGAATTTCACCACACCGAAATATTATGAGAAATATTGGGGAGAGAGAGAGAGAGAGAGAGAGAATTTCACGACACTGAAATATTATGAGAAATATTGGAGAGAGAGAGAGAGAGAGAGAGAGAGTGTTTTACCACACTGAAATATTACAAGAAATATTGGACACAGAGAGAGAGAGAGAGAGAGAGAGAGAATTTCACCACACCGAAATATTATGAGAAATATTGGAGAGAGAGAGAGAGAGAGAGAGTTTTACCACACTGAAATATTACAAGAAATATTGGACACAGAGAGAGAGAGAGAGAGAGAGAGAGAAACATGGGTTTAAAAAAAACACACACATTTATTTTAAAAACACTGAAACTCCTTAAAATGAAAATAACAATGCACTTGACACTTAACATCCCAATCTCTTTTTTGTATTCTCCAAATGAACTTATTCTGCCATTTCAAAAATATTCACAAAAAACACAAACAAAATCAGCTGTTACTTAGTGAAATGTACTTACATTCTATAGAGAGTAAATGATATATTTATAAGTGTACATTTTACATATATATTGAGTATTTTGGCCATTAACGCCCTCTGCATTATGCGATCATAACCTCCAATAACTTTCTACATTTAATATAAAATAACCCTAAGGAAGTGTTAGGCATATTTCTCCTAGTTAGTTTGCACTGCAGTACATAAGTTCAATTCCCCATTATACAAATTTTATTGCCTCCTAGTGCTAGAGAGACTTCAGAGGAGACAATTGTCCATCTGGTTTTGCAAGAGGAAATCAGCAGTAGACAGCCTTTATAAAGAGGCATCTGCGTGAAAATACCAGGCAAAGAGAGAAGTTCTTCATTACTAACAATCTTCTAACTCTTTATATGAAATGGTCCCTTAGTGCTAGAAAGACTTTGAAGAGGCATTTACATGGAAGTACCAACCAAAAAGTGAAGTTCTCCATTACAAACACTCTTTTAACTCTTTACATGAAATGGTCCCTAGTGCTATAAGAATTCAGGAAAGACAATTTTCAGTCTCGTTCTGTAAGAAGAAAATCAACAACAATCTATAAAGAGGTATCTACATGAAAGTACCAAGCTAAGAGAGAAGTTCTCCATTACCAACAATCTCCTAACTCTTTATATGAAATGGCACCTAGTGCTAGAAAGACATCAGGAAAGACAATTTTCAGTCTCGTTCTGTAAATGGAAAATCAACAACAGACAATCTATAAAGAGGCATCTACATGAAGGTACCAAGCAAAGACAGAAGTTCTCCATTACCAACCATCTTTTAACTCTATATGAAATGACCCCTAGTGCTAGAAAGACTTCAGAAAAGACAATTTTGAGTCTTGTTCTGTAAGAGGAAAATTAACAGCAGACAATCTTTAAAAAGAGGCATCTACGTGAAAGTACCAAGCAAAGACAGTTCTCCATTACCAACCATCTTTTAACTCTTTATATGAAATGGCCCCCCTAGTGCTAGAAAGACTTCAGAACAGACAATTTTCAGTCTCGTTCTGTCAGAGGAAAATCAACAACAGCCAATCTTTAAAGAGGCATCTACATGAAAATACCAAGCAAAGACAGTAGTTCTCCATTACCAACTATCTTTCAACTCTATATGAAATGGGCCCCCTAGTGCTAGAATGACTTCAGAAAAGACAATTTTCAGTCTTGTTCTGTAAGAGGAAAATTAACAGCAGACAATCTTTATAAAGCAGCATCTACATGAAAGTAACAAGCAAAGACAGAAGTTCTCTGTTACCAACCATCTTTTAACTCTATATGAAATGGGCCCCGTAGTGCTAGAAAGACTTCAGACATGACTACTTTCAGTCTCGTTCTGTAAGAGGAAAATCAACAACAGACAATCTATAAAGAGGCATCTACATGAAAGTACCAAGCAAAGACAGAGGTTCTCTATTACCAACTATCTTTTAACTCTATATGAAATGGCCCCCTAGTGCTAGAGAGACTTCAGGAAAGATAATTTTCAGTCTCATTCTGTACGAGCAAAATCAGCAGTAGACAATCTTTATAAAGAGGCATCTACATGAAAGTACCACACGAAAAGAGAATTTCATTATAAAAATTCTTATAACTCTTTATGTGAAATGGCCCCCTAGTGCTAGACACAGACCATCTTTATACAGAAGCATCTACATGAATGTACCAAGCAGAAAAGACCCTTTTAACATATGTTCATGGACCCAAAGGGTATCTGACACTGTATTAAGAAAACGAAAGTGTTCAAGACTCTTTGTACAAGCGAGGGTACTATAGAATAATATAAAAACTTTAGGGAAGACTATATTATTATTATTCATATGCAACAAGTCCACCACAGGGACCATTGACTTGAAACTCAAGCTTCCACACAATGTGGTGTTCATTTGAAATCATAGTCTTTGGAGATGTTAACAAGGAATACAAAAAGGAAGGAACATGAGAACTGCTATCTGAGCTGAACCTGGTCTTAACAGCAGAGACAGACAGAGGAAGAGGCCTGGATGTTGAAGTGGAATGGAGAAGAATGAAATCAGTATCAGTATAACCAAGTTTATGGATGAATGGTAAAGGACAACATGAAAATATCTGGCCAGGAAAGTGGTTGTGCTGATGCTGTGGAATGAAATAATATGAATAGAAGGTAACTAAAGAATTTTTGCAAGAGATGCTTCGGACCGGTGATGCTAAAATAACAGACAAGGCCACAGTGATTCACAGGTGACGAGAATGGAAAGGGGGGGGGGTTGAATTAAGCCCAAAAATTAGTATATTTGGAAATGACAAAATGGCTGGATGAATGAAAGCACATATGAATACCAGGAACATGTGGGAATGCAGACAGAAAATGCCCACAACAGACGAGCTTAGAAAGAGCTCAAACCTGTACAGCAGAGACCAGATACAAAAACTAAACATGATGATGATGAGACTAAGTTCATACTTATGACGAATTACATTCTCAATAGAAGTTAATCTTCTTGACTCCATCATGAAACATATACCACCCATGAGATAAATCATGACTCCTTCAATGGTCCTACGCAAAACCTAGTTCACGAGAGAGAAAGACTTAACGTAGGACAAAACTTATTCTGAAAATGGGGAAATAGGCTAAACAGCAAATATAAAATTATAATAGAAAGTTACCACAAATGATAAATCTCACACAAAACCAAAACTGCATTAGGATTATAAGACTGGACTCTTGCAGAGGAAAAGTGCACAGATACGACTTGAGGATGGCAAAGAGGAAAGTGTGGCACTTAGTAATAATTCTGCTGCCGTACATAAAATTTAGACCAAAGGCAGAGCTCTGGGATCTATCGGGTCAATCAGTTCTGAAAGCGAAACTAAGAATAAAAAGGCTTTCGAGATGTAACAGGAGGAAAACCTTGCAGTTGCACTATGAAGCAATTGTTTAGGAAAGTAAGATGGAAGAAAGAGAATATGAATGAAGGTACAAAAAAAGGAATGAAAGGGGTTGCGGCTATGGGCAGAAGAAACGCTGCAAAGAACCTTGAGTAATGCTTACAGTGCACTGCATGAGGTGCACTGATGGCACTACCTGCCTACAGGATCTTGGGTTGTGGCCTATTTGAAATTATTTTTGCTATGATACTTCTTACACACCGCCTCCATACCTAACACTTCCTATACGTTGGAAATCCAACTCTACTTTATTTCAAATGCAGTAAGGCCAAAACACACTAAGTTCTCCTAATACAAAATAAATAAGATATATAATTTTGTATTTGCTCTACAGAGCAAAGGTAAATATTACCTCTGAATAAATCTTAATTTTGTGAAACTCCAAGACTCCAGAGAACCAATGACATTTGTATGTTGAGATCTAAGTAATCAAAATATGTATTTATGAAGACTTATTGCAACTAATTTCTTCAAAATTTAGCTTGTAAACATCTAACTTTAAAGAATGTAATATATCTGGATTCAGAGTAGAGGTTCACATTCAATACATTATAATATTTTTCTTTATCCATAATGAATATAATTACAGAGCATACTGACTGACAAATTAGATCCCTGATTATAAGCTAGGAGGTACACAACAATGACCGCATTTTTCTCTTAAAACAATAAAGAAATAATACATATATATATATTAGCCTTACAAAATCCATGACCAAATTAACCTTGTCTTTGTTTCAGGGATACAAACCTCTCATCTTCACTTGTACCTGAACACTCGGCTGAAAGCAGCAGCAGCAAATAGCTATTTCAGCTATGAAAAGATTTTGGGTTTGTCTTAAATGAACTGCAGGATTAATCACCCTCACCCTTGCCCACACGACTGGGCAAGCCCTGAAGAAGGTATAGATACTTGCCAAACACCAGCACGTTAAAGAGAAAGGATAAAAATCACAATAATAATTAGATATCTTAATACTAAGCCAGTAAAAAGGATACAAAATAAACATCTGAGAGAGAGAGAAACGGGGAAGAGAAAGTAACCATTACAATGTACTGGTATCAAGGTCAAAATACTGAACAGACAAACCAGAAGATGAGCACTATTCTTATGGAACAATCCCACAGGGGCCATTGACTTGAAATTCAACCTTCCAAAGAATATTAAGGTGTTCATAAGAAAGAAGTAACAGAAGGTAATGGGAAATACAGAAAGAGCAGATCAGTTGCTGGAAAGTAAAATATTAAAATACAAGTTGAATTCAATTCGAGTAATAATGCATTGCATCTTAGCTTTACCTTCTGAAGTTCCAAAACTTATTCTTCAAAGTTAAAAACCCAAGCACAGTCACAGATTAAATTCAAAGAAATACCAGGATCGTGAAAAGACTGAAACACTTGAAAAAGTGAGCACTCACAGTAAACACAGCAGATCAAATAAATAGAGATCTGCAAGAACGAAAACAAATGAATGTCAAATCACAATAACAGGAAACAACAGCAAAGCAGCACAAGGGAGAATGATGCCTTGTCTTCAGGGCATGAGCAGTAGGATTTTTCTCCTTTCAAGACCTCTCAAGTTGGTGTGACTGGGTAACATTACACAGAGGAAGGCTACCAACTAGGAAACATTCACACATGTAAGAAATCTGAATTAGAAATGGAATATAAAATTAGACCTAAGGCCAAGCGCTAGGACTGATGAGGTCATTCTGTGCTGAAAAGGAGATTGAGTAAAGGTTCCCAATCTGTAACAGGAGGAAGGCCTTTCAGTTGCATTATGAAACAATTGTTAAGAAAGGGTGGAAAGTAAGATGGAAGAAAGAGAATATGAACAGAGTTAGAGTAAGAGGAATGAAAGGGGTTGCAGCTAGGGGCCGAAAGGATGCTGCAAATAACCTTAAGTAATGCCTACAGTTCACCGCGTGAGGTGCACTAACAGCATCACTCTCCTACGGGGGAAAGGGTTTGTAGGAGTGTGAAATAGACACGTGAGATAAATGACTCACGGTAGCATAGGAAGTCTCACCTGTCATCAACCATTGTCTAGCTAGTGCCACCATTGCAAGCTCTCACTGGGGGCATTCAGGTACAAGCAAATATAAAATATTTGTACCCTCTACTCCATTAATAATATTATGAGACACAGAGTGCCTCCTTAGGCAATATTACAATCAACGCTCAGTTGAGTTATTAGTACCTAGCTTCTCTCCCAAATGAAAGAATGCCTAAACTGTACACATTAGCTATATCATAATAAGAAGAAAATAATGAAAGACAACTTATTACATGAAAGGCAAAATCCACTGGCACTACAACTTATTTTTCAACCTTGACAATAATTGTTATTTTTTAAAGGAAAGAATGATAAGTTTTCGTTTTTCTATTTAATGAAGGCTAAGCCAACTCTTTAAACTGTAATCAGTGATATAATGGCCTTTACTTTCAGGGGCCACTAGACTAGAGAAAAATTCTCTTGAAAAATGCAAACATTGACCAAATCTATTATTTATAAAGTCAGAACAAGAAATATCATGGCACAGCAATTTAACTGCAATTGAACAGCCCTCCAAGCCAAAATACGAAAAACGTCTCTTTCTTTTACCAAAAAAAAAAATATATTCTTGTCATTTTCAAATTAGTACGAATTTTTCTTCATCCGATGAGCTGGAACTTCGATTACTGCATGCAATGTCTGTCTGTCGTTGAGAGGTTCCCGATTCTCAATTATACCTGGAAAGCAAAGAACTTACATTAGAATGCGAACCACAACTGTCATCTCAACACTAAAATCAATTCTGGACGTGAATTCATGTCATGATACTTTTAAACTCCATTGTATGAAAGTGACAAGAGATATGAATTTCTTCAAAGTGTATGCTGACATTACTTTAGTTATGTACTGTGAGAGAGAGAGAGAGAGAGAGATTACAGGAGTATGACATATGATATGATAAGTCTCTGAGAATGTACTGAGGAGAATGTACTGAGGAGACTAAGAAAAATATTTCAAATCCATTGCTGTCACTCTGGCTCCATTGAGGTTAACTACAGGAAAGAGGGGCCTTGCTAAGTATGTATGTGTTTTGGGATCCTTGAGAAGGATTATGTGTGTCCTGCAGGAAAGCCAAGTATATCTTAGACAAATGATACAAATGGATTCCTGGACTAGATGGGTATTCTGGACAGTAAGTGAGTAAGTGCTCAATGCCAAAAAGACTGAATTTGGCTTATTTTCCACGTCAAACTAAAAGGATGATGATGAGGAAGCTGCGGAAAGCAATCCCATGAGAGAGAGAGAGAGAGAGAGAGAGAGAGAGAGAGAGAGAGAGAGAGAGAGAGAGAGAGAGAGAGAGAGAGAGAGATACCCAAAATGGTTTGCTCTTATCCATGAAAACAAAGTCAATTAATTCAATCTCAATTCATCAAACTGAAAATACAGACTCTGAACAGAAAAAAATAAAACTTCTTTACAGTTTCACACTGCACAAGTGAGGATTGGATCAAAAGATGTTTATCCAATATCCATAGATCAGACACCTGGCTAAATCGAATATGACACAAAATGACTTATACGTAGCTTTCAATTTTTTGTGAAAACTGCCACAATACTAGCAACGGACCTGAAAGGTTTTCTCTTAAAAGCAGCAAAGACTGAAATATGAAAAACCAAAGACAGTTGACCACCATGTTGGAACAGTAGTAAAACAACCTATGAAAAATGAATACAGGATACAAGCAGTGATACAGAAAAATAATCCTCTAAATCAGTTATGAATGTTTGTGCAGCTACTACCCGCAATGCAGAACACTGAAAAGCATGACATACTATCACCATGAATCTCATGATATATATAATGGAAATTTTTTTTACAAATTATTTACCAGAATGGAAATGAAAATGAGATATAAGCAAAAAATTGGATTTCATTGGCAAACACCAGTATGGACAACAGTCATGTAAGAGGATCCAAGAAGAGGTTATATGAAAATGTGGATTTATAGAAACAAAACAATTGTAAACATCCAAAAACATGGACAAAAATAATTACTTTTGTTGGCAGCAAGGAAAGTGTCTTGTCTTAAACCCTCTGAAGATGCTGCATAAAAACCTGTACACATCAGTGGGACAATTTCTTGTTTCTGAAAGAAAAGAATGGCTTTAAAAAGAAAATTCACCAAACATGTACAGTATCATCAAAGAAGAAAAAACTAATGACACTTGAAATATCTAAAGCCAAAATTTTCAGTTCCAAACTCTACTTTCCCTCAGTTGAGTTAGGGCAGTTATGACTACGTTTCGTGAATAGATATTAAAAACAAATAGCAATTTAAAATTTTTGGGAAAACAAACCTAGGAAACAAGGTTCAAATCTCACTTGGCAAGCACTCATTTCAGCTGTGGGCACTAGCAAGAACGGATCGGAAGAGGAACCAAGTGATGGTATACCACGTTACTGCATACCAAATGTAAGTAAAAGTTACCCTTTATTTTGTAAGCATTCGCAGTCGTTCATAAACTACCCCCTTTCACTTGTGACGAATAGCTGTTTAGTAAGAAGAGAAAAATTGGACTTGTAGTACAATTCACATTAGTAATCTCAACTCAGATCCGTTCCTGTATAGCTTATTAAGTCGTGTGCGTTGTGGAATTATGTTGGAGGTAAATTGTGGCGATCAAATGTGGATAGAGTGACATAAAAATTCAAAAAGTAGGATATTTGCAGAAGTTTCATGCATATGGGGTTCATCCATGCTTAATGGGAGATTTCTACAGGTTAAACATTACAAATCTCTCTCTCTCTCTCTCTCTCTCTCTCTCTCTCTCTCTCTCTCTCTCTCTCTCTCTCTCTCTCTCTCTCTCTCTCTCTCTCTCTCTCTCTCTCTCTCTCTCAATCCCTAACTGGTGTGGGTGTGGGCTATTGAAGGATTGTGGGTGTAAATTTGTGAACAGAGGGTTGTGGGTTTTAGGCTGTGTGTGGAAGGTTGTGGTTGGATGGTTATGGTTAAGGGATGTGGGTGTAGGTTTGTAGGTAGAGGACCGTGAATGTAAGGTTGTATGTGGATGGTTGTGGGTAGAGGGTTATGGGTGTAAGATTGTATGTGAATGGTTGTGGATGTAGGACTGTGGATCTGAGGTTGAATGTGGAGGGTTATAGGTGGAGAGCAGGTGGATGGTTGTGGGTGAATGACAGTGGGTGCAAAGTTAATAATGGGACCGCAAATGGAAGTTAATAATGAGACTGTAAAAGGTAGGTTGATTATGAGACCAGCAAAAGTAAGTTAATTATGAGACCGTAAAAGGTAGGTTAATAGTGAGACCATGAAAGGTAAGTCAATAATGGGACTGTAAAAGGGTAGGTTAATAATGAGGTTAGGTTAATAAAGAGACCGTAAAAGGTAGGTTAATAGTGAAACTGTAAAAGGTAGGTTAATAAAGTATGTTAATATTGGGACCATAGAATGTAGGTTAATAATGGGACCATAAAAGGTAGGTTAATAATGGGACCATAAAAGGTAGGTTAATAATGGGAGCATAAAAGATAGGTTAATAATGGGACCGTAAACGGTAGGTTAATAATGGGACCATAAAAGGTAGATTAATAATGGGACCGTAAAAGGTAGGTTAATAATGGGACCGTAAAAGGTAGGTTAATAATGGGACCGTAAAAGGTAGGTTAATAATGGGACCGTAAAAGGTAGGTTAATAATGGGACCGTAAAAGGTAGGTTAATAATGGGACCGTAAAAGGTAGGTTAATAATGGGACCATAAAAGGTAGGTTAATAATGGGATCATAGACAAGTTAATAGTGAGACTGTAAAAGGTAGGTTAATAATGGGGCCATAAAAGGCAGGTTAATAATGAGACCATAAAAGGTAGTTAATAACGAGACCATAAAAGGTAGTTAATAATGGGATTGTAAAAGGTAGGTTAATAATGGGATCGTAAAATGTAGGTTAATAGTGAGACCGTAAAAGTAGATAAAAAATGAGACCACAGTTAATCTCTACTTCAATATAATATCAATGAGGTTGTGAATGTGTGAAGCCAGTCTCACATATCAAGGCTGTCAAAATCCACGAAGCCCCTAAAGGATGCCAAGATGTTTGACACGAGAGGATTGACAATCTGATGTCAAATGACCTCTTTCTGCTTAATCAAGAAATAAGAATGCATTTAATTTTTACCTTCCCACTAATGAAAAATGGTGGCCCATAATTAGACTCGAAGTGTTTATATTCTGAGGAGCATCCACAGTCTAATGACTGAACACAGCCGAGATGAGCTGACCTCAGGAATGTATGTCACTGGGGCAATCACACTGATTTACAGGATCCTAGACCTTGAGTCTGTGTGCCATTGTTAAGAGTAAGGGTGTCTAGGATAACAAAACACATAGTATTGGCTTTACATACAAAAATGTTCAAATGATGCTTTGTTACTAAAAACATCATAAACACTAGATTTTACTCACTATGAATCTACAGTATTTATTTATCATTTGCCATAATGAGACTGTATTCCTATAAACTTACTTTATGTATTTAGTTATTAAGTATCTGTTTAGTTATTAAGTATCTGTTACCACAGTTGGAATGAACTCTACAGAAAAGGAAGAGAAGCCAAGAACTTGCACAACAAACTAGTGCATATACTGAACATCATACATTATACTAGTATATATCATACATTGCACAAGCAGAGGCTATGACATAAGTGGTCTGACGTTCCACATCACCTAAGAGGCTTCCTGAGAGTTACAAAAAACATGACTGATCTGTACCTTCGGCTAAGTAACACTGGCCTACTAGGTTAGGTTAGGTTAGTACAGTTCCTTTTACAATAGGTTTCCTTAGCCAATCCCTCATTGAACATATGGCGCCCATATGCCTTGAGTAGGCATGGAACCATTCCAAGGTGGCAATAACAGTAACAGGTCCATTCTGCCTCCCTATGTTTTACCCCACCCAAAGCCCCTTGTTCCTGAAGGGTCCCCGATGAAGATGTGAGGTTAATAACAATTGACTGCCAATAAACACCACCACCTCCTTCATCAGCAACACGAAAAGTACAGGAAAACTCAACTTCCAAGACAATAAGACGTACGAAGTTGTTCTATAGTTTTACCCTGAAATAATACACAAATCTATAAACACAACATTAAATACCCTACCTCCTATCGATTGAGGTATCCTGGATGAGACCATGGATGGTAGTGCAGTTCCAACAATTTGAGCTGGCTGTCTTCCAGCACTGGAAAACCTGGAATAAATTTACGAAAGTCACAACAATATTCTGGACATTTAGTTCTGCTGATGACTGAAACCTTTTCCACTCTGAGTTTCGAAGGAACCAGCATAATATAAAAATGGGATATCCATTGCATGGGATATCCAACCGTCAAAACCTTTTGTCTCACAGCATTATCTATTTAATATCACATCGTAAAATTAATCTGAGTTGTATAATTTCTGTGCTTTGGTCATTAAAGATTGCTTTTTTTCTGCTGCAGTCAACACAGCAACTTACCCAAGCAGATGTTTCAAGTTTGTCATACAGAAATGCTAGTTAACAATAACACCCTTTCAAAACTTTCAAAAGAGTTGCATTTAGTAATTAATATATATATGTATAGAATATTCACAACGAGGCCTTCGTCTTATCAATGTAATGGAAGATAATCTAAATTCACCCAAGACCCCAGTATTACATCAGGTATATAACAACTTGTCAGTTTAACTGCCAGATCTTACTGTTGTCATTGGAACATTCCAACAGGAATCTCTAAAACCTCGTTCAGCCCTCCTCTGAGATGCCTGTCCTCTATAACATCCAAACCAAACCATCTGCAACGTGTTTCATACAACATACACGTTACATTAGTTACCAATATTAAGCTATCTCTCCTGCACTGCACCATATGCACCCTATTCTGTACTGTCAAAAAAATAATGAGACCATAACAGGTAGGTTAATAATGAGACCATAAAAGGTAGGTTAATAATGGAATTGTAAAACATAGATTAATAATGAGACCATAAAAGGTATGTTAATACTGGCACAGTAACAGGTAGGTTAATAATGGGATTGTAAAAGGTACGGTAGGTTAATAATGGGACCATAAAAGGTAGGTTAATAATGGGACCATAAAAGGTAGGTTAATAATGGGACCATAAAAGGTAGGTTAATAAACGGACCATAAAAGGTAGGTTAATAATGGAATCGTAAGGGTAGATTAATAGTGAGACCATAAAAGGTAGGTAAAAAATGAGACCACAGTTAATTTCTGCTTCAATATAACATCAATGAACTTGTGAATGTGTGAAGCCAGTCTCACATATCAAGGCTGTCAAAATCCATGATGCCCCCAAAGGTTGCCAAGATGTTTGACAAAAGAGGATTGACAATCTAATGTAAAATGACCTCCTCCTGCTTAATCACGAAAAAAGAAAGCATTTAATTTTTACCTTCCCATTAATGAAGAATGGTGACCCATAATTAGACTCCTAGTGGTTATATTCTGAGGAGCATCCACAGTCTAATGACTGATCACAGCTGAGATGAGCTGCTCTCAGGAATGTATGTCACTGGGGCAATCACACTGATTTATAGGATCTCAGACCTTGAGTCTGTATACAATTGTTAAGAGTAAGGTCTAAGACAACAGAACACATATATAGTATTGGCCTTGCATGCAATATGTTCAAATGATGCTTGTTACCAAAAACATTGTAAAAAGCAGATTTTATTCACCTTGTATCTACAGTATTTATTTATCATTTGCCATAATGGGACTGTACTCCTATAAATTTATCTTATGTATTTAGTTATTAAGTCCATATCACCTAAGAGGCTTCCTGAGAGTTACAAAAAACATGACTGATCTGTACCTTCTGCTAAGTAACACTGGACTACTAGGTTAGGTTCTAAGTAACACCAGACTACTAGGTTATGTTAGGTTAGCATAGTTCCTTTTATAATAGGTTTCCTTAGCAAATCCCTCATTGAACTTATGGTGCCCATATGCCTTGAGTATGCCCGTAACCACTCCAGGGTGGCAATAACAATAACAGGTCCATTCTGCCTCCCTGTGTTTTACCCCATCCAAAGCCCGTCGTTCCTGAAGGGTCCCCGATGAAGATGTGAAGTTAATAACAATTGACTGCCAATAAACAACACTACCTCCTTCATCAGCAACACTAAAAGTATATGAAAACTCAACTTCCAAGGTAATAAGACGTACGGAGTTGTTCTATAGTTTTACCCTGAAATAATACACAAATCTATAAACACAACATTAAATACCCTACCTCCTATCAATTGATGTATCCTGGACGAGACCATGGTTGGCAGTGCAGTTCCAACAATTTGAGCTGACTGTCTTCCAGCAATGGAAAACCTGGAATACATTTACGAAAGTCATAACAATTTTCTGGGCATTTAGTTCAGCTGATGACTGGAACCTTTTCCACTCTCAGTTTTGAAGGAACCAGCATTATATAAAAACATTATTAAAATTGCATGTGATATCCAACTGTCAAAACCTTTTATTTCAAAGCATTAACTTATAGTTAATACCACGTCATAAAATTAATCTGAATTGTATAATTACAGTGCCTTGGTCATTAAAGATTGATTTTTTCCACAGCAGTAAACACAGCAACTTACCCCAGCAGATGTTTAAAGTGAAGTTTGTCATAAAGAAATGCTAGTTAACAATAACACCTTTTCAAAACTTTCAAATGAGCTGCATTTAGTAATTAATGTATACATACAGAATATTCACAACTAAGCCTCTGTCTTATTAAAATATATCACAAAGTCGCTGACCATTCCCCAGAATGTAAAGGAAAACAATCTAAATCCACCCAAGACCCCAGTATTACATCAGGTATATAATGTCTTGTCAGTTTAACTGCCAGATCTTGCTGTCGTCATTGGCACATTCCAACAGGAAACTTTCCTAAAACCTCGCTCAGTCCTCCTCAGAGGTGCCTGTCCTCAATAACATCAAAACCAAACCACCTGCATCGTGTTTCATACGACATACATGTTACATTAGTTACCAGTATTAAGTTATCTCACCTGCATTGCACCATATGCCCCCTTTTCTGTATTGTGAAAAAAACAATGAGACCGTAAAAGGTAAGTTAACGAGGAGACTGTAAAAAGCAGGTTAATAATGGGACCGTAAAAGACAGGTCAATAATGAGAACGTAATAGGCAGGTTAATAATGAGACAGTAAAAGGTAGGTTAATAATGAGACCATAAAAGGCAGGTTAATAATGAGACCATAAAAGGTAGGTTAATACTTAGACCATAAAAGGTATGCCTATACTGGACTGTAAAGGTAGATTAATAATGGGATCATAAAAGGTAGGTTAATAATGGGACCATAAAAGGTAGGTTAATAATGGGACCGTAAAAAGTAGGTTAATAATGGGACCGTAAAAGGTAGGTTAATAATGGGATCGTAAAATGTAGGTTAATAATTGGACCATTAAGGTAGGTCACTAGTGAGACCAAAAGGTAGGTTAATAATGAGACCACAGTTAATTTCTGCTTCATTATAATATCTATGAGCTTGTAAATGTGTGAAGCCAGTCTCACATATCAAGGCTGTCAAAATCCACGAAGCCCCTAAAGGATGCCAAGATGTTTGACACGAGAGGATTGACAATCTGATGTCAAATGACCTCTTTCTGCTATATCAAGAAAAAAGAAAGCATTTAATTTCTACGTTCCCACTAATGAAAAATGGTGGCCCATAATTAGACTCCAAGTGTTTATATTCTGAGGAGCATCCACAGTCTAATGACTGAACACAGCCGAGATGAGCTGACCTCAGGAATGTATGTCACTGGGGCAATCACACTGATTTACAGGATCTAAGACCTTGTGGAGTTACTGGAATGAGTCTGTGTGCCACTGTTCAGAGTAAGGTTGTCTAAGACAACAGAAGACATATTGGCTTTACATAATAATGTTCAAATAATGCTTTGTTGCTAAAAACATTGTAAAAACTTATTCTATGTATTTAGTTATTAAGTATCTGTTTAGTATCTGTTACAATAATTGGAATGAGCTCTATAGAAAAGGCAGAGGGGCCAAGAACTTGCATAACAAACTAGTATATACTGAACATTATACATTATACAGTGTATATATTGGATGGATTATGATATTCAGGGGCAAGCCCAAGCAATGGGTAGCGTATATATTGTACATTACATAAGCAGAGGCTATGAGGGTAAAACTTTACTTTAGTTGCGTGGCCCGATTCATCGCCAGTCGCCAACCGGGACAGGTTACGGCCTTTGGGGGGGGGGGGTCAGGGCACGTTGCCCTAAGTCAGGTTAGGTAGGTAAGATCTGGTTAAGTCAGGACCTGGCATTATGGGATAGGTTATGTCTATTTATGTTTGAGGAACCTGTCCCGGTCGACGACTGGCGGAAATCAGGCTGCACAACTAAAGTAAAGTTTTACCCCCCTGAGTTTACGCCTGATTACCAAACCAAAAGTAGATCCGTGATCAATTAATTTTAGGTAGCCAGAGTGAAAACCAAATCCTTGGCTAGTTTTTCATGGTTCCTCTAGCCTGTAAGGCAAATATATGATGATGCAAAGGTACAGTAACCCCTCATTTATTCACACCAATAGGTCATAGGCGGTTGCCAATACGGCCAAAATATGGTCAATGAAACAGTAGCTAAGCTATGCTATCTCCAGGTCAGCCCAAAGTCCTAACCTCATCCCCCGTATGGCCCTGCCTACCACTTGGGGCCTTTTTTTTTTTTTACACTGAGAGTCTACTTGACTTAGGACCAGTATATGTCGCCTACCAAGTTAGTAACAACACTGTAAACACTTACGCATGTTGGAAGCTGAACACTCACCAATATTAAAGTAATTGTAGACACTTAAAACAGTATAACCACAAGTTTACTCAAACATGGAAGGAAGGAAAATAGGTCATGTACCAGCTCTCCCTATCTTCTAGTCTTAATTTGCTGGTGCTCGTTTGATTTCGTTTCATTCTGACGATTTTCTAAATGGCCCCTGTTAAAGCCAAGATAATAATAAAAAAAAAAACTCAGTTCAATACATTGCCACAAAACCTACAAATATGTGTGAAAACTTACACAAATTTAACGAAAACTGAAGGTCTACAGAATCTTGCTGTCGTCGTTGGCACATTCCAACGAGAAACTTTCCCAAAACCAAGATCAGACCTCTTCAGAGGTGCCGGTCCTCTATAACAACCAAACCAAACCACCTGCATCATATTTCACACAACATACAAGTTACATTAGTTACCAGTATTAAGTCATCTCACTGCACCATAAGCACCCTTTTCTGTAGTCAAAAAAATTTCCACTGATAAACAGCATTTCAAATAAGCTAAGCTGTGTATGAACGGGCACCAAATGCTGTCTATATTTTATTGCTGATCACAATTCTGGGCCATTTTGGTAAGAGGGTGAATCTGTTTTCCATACATTACCCAATTTCTTCGTTTAATTTCTTGAATTCATTCTACTCCCTGTCATCTGTGCCCGTCCGAGTAAATTGCAGTTATTTTTTTTTTTGTGGGGAATGACATTCCCACCACGACTTCCCTCTGTCTACTGTCCAACTCTGTCTCGCTGTCAGCTGTCAAACTTTTTTGCACCCAGTGCTTCTGTCTGGTAAACTCGCCCAGAAGCTTTGAAAATATGACCAAAACCTGTTCTCAGAGGTCCTAACTCTCTGTTTCGTAGACACAATAACAACGTTTAAATCCCCAATAGTGAGGACGAAGGTAGACCAATATTCTGAATGAAATGTTTAGACGCCATTGCTTCACAGGCTCCTTATAACGAATAATATTCCCTCTGCGTGGCCTCAACCATTACCTGCCCTTGCTCGATGTCAGCGTTCACACATATATCTTGTCAAGGGTTTTCCCTTTCCCAATCCACTCTGTTGTTAAAAGAGCAAGTGGTCCTCTTGATGATGACGTGTTGGTCCTTTCCGTCAGTGTCACCTTCACGGATGCACCAATCTGAATCTGATCTGTCAGACTGTCAACCGGGTTACCAGGGGCTTCTTCTTCTGCCAAATGAATATCAGAATCGGGGTCCACCTCTCGTTCAACACTAGAGATCAACGTCGTTTGCCACTTCTTTATAGCCCACACATACACAAATAATTATTTACTCGGACAGAGATTAAAGGTAACACTAGATCAATCTGAATTCCGATTTAAATGATTCTTCGTTAGTCTGACAGATTTGGGAAATTTCATGTCAAAATATGGCTTCTGACGTTCATGATCATGCAACCAAAGTTTTTTTTTTTTTTTTTGTATTTACTTCTTCAGAACCGAAGCCAAAGCTTTTCAATAATCTTGTGTTTTGGTTCTGTTTCACAAATGAAGCTGAAGCTTCTCAGTAATACTTCAAGAGAAAAATCAAGTTTCAGAACCAAAATTGACGTTTTCTAGTAATATTCTGGTAATGACAGTTTCACATCCTGAGCTAGTTTTCACGTAATCTTAAGTTCTGACGATGACTTTCACAAGCACACTTGATTGTTTCCCAGTAATTCTTACTTTTGATGTTGACGATTTACTCATTTGCTGTTGTTTTCAAAGTGTAGATTTTTTTAGTACTGATTATAAAACAAATTTTGGGGGACAATCTTCATTTCCTTGGCACTTCTTTTAGTACGAACACTCTTAAATATCACTTCATCTAAACGAACAAAAGACTTAGGAACTGTCATGCATAATTCTTCACCACACGAAAAAATTCTGGTATGCTATACACATGATCATCAGCTTTGTGTAAACGGGCTCATAAAGAACGAGAAACGTGACTTCATGAACCAAACAACAGATTCTGTCGCACTGTACAATGACAGACCATTGACAGTGTTTTTTATTTTATATATATATATATATATATATATATATATATATATATATATATATATATATATATATATATATATATATATTGATAATATGTGACAGTACAAATTACTTCATTTTAATCAAGTAGATTCTAATATTTTGAAAACTTTTAATAATAATAATAATAATAATAATAATAATAATAATAATAATAATAATAATATAATAATAATAATAATAATAATAATAATAATAATAATAATAATAATAATAATAATAATTTTATTTTTAGCACGAGCAATATACAAAGCAGAGGCATTACAACTGATACACACAGACTAGATATACGAGTTAAAGTGATAGAAAAATGATAATGAGCAATATCCATACAGTTGTTGAGGTAGTACTAGTAAAAAATAGCCGCCACTCACCTCATGATCCCTCTCATCACCACCCACGAGGCGGGGGGGGGGGGGGGGAGATGTAGGGCCGGGAGACTCACGGACCCTGTTGAATTTCACTGAATAACCGTCTTCCACTGGAGGCCCTGGGGAGGGGGAGGAATAGGGGAGGGGGGGTAGGACGTTGAGAGTCTGTCGGTCCCCTCCGATAGGTCTATGGGTGTTGCAGGTGCTTCATCGATGATAAAGCCATATTAAATATATCAAAAATGGCTAAAAAAAAAAACAATTTAGCGTTTTATACAATTATTTTAACAATACTTCTTGTATCACAAAAATGTTACTGAAAGTGAGTATATATAAACTGCGTATAATGTACATAATATAAACAGATTCACACACCACTCAGATACTGCAGTCGAATTCTATCCCCATGCAAGGCGTTCCGATTCAGGTACATTCTGTTAAAAATGTTGACCAACTCAGGTGGGCCGTTGGTAGGGGAGCAGAGCATGCTCTTGTCTCATTCCAAAAGTAAGTTATTAAAATGATTGTGCTAAGCACTGGCAGTCTTATAAACTCTCTAACTTTATACGGTAACAGGGACAAGAACAAATTCGAAATGAAGTCAACATGACAAACGGAAACAGGCTGAAATTTACAGCATGAATTCCTCGGTAATATACGCAAGCATTAGAGCATATGTGTATGAATGTGTGGATGTAAATACTGATATGTAAGTGTATATAATATATAATATACTGTATATACTCTGCAGAGCTGGTTAATTACTGAAGCTTATGATAACAAAACTAATAGGCCAAATGAGAGAGAGAGAGAGAGAGAGAGAGAGAGAGAGAGAGAGAGAGAGAGAGAGAGAGAGAGAGAAAACCCGGCAATATGTTACCCTTTGTTCGTGTTAAATTGCAAAAAACGGTCGGCATTCAAACTGCAAATTACAGAAAATTCTGGTTTCAGTGGAAAGGCAAGAAGTTTGTGAGCATTCACTATTCGGCTCATTCTAAAGGTTACAGGGTCGATCTGAGCGTTGACTGAGCTAGGTAAAGAATAAAAATAAGAATAAAAATCAGCTGACGGAAAAGGCAGAAAATTTTGTTGCCACTGCGTTCATTCGTAAAGAATGCTGAGTACTTAAAACGGAAAATGGCACTAAATGACAGATGAACGTTTAAAATGAGATACTTTGCATACGAAAATCTCAAGAGTGTAAAATACGTCTGGGACATTTTCAGTAACTCTAGCATGGATGTCAATATGTTCTTTATGCATAAAGAATCAAGGGAAAACTTGGTGAAAATCTCTAGTCCTGTGATAACAAGTCTTGGCAGAAACAATATTTGACATAATTCACATCTTGTATGCAGTGACTCTGATTTCCATATCTGTTGATCCTGGATACGTCACTCATCAGATGGTATCTGTCCGCGTGAAGCTGTAAGCGTGCCTCCATCTCCCCTCCACCTGTCAAAAGACAAACACAGAATAGTTAAACAAGAATACAGTTCTAGGGTTCCCTTGTTTTCTCTTAGAATGTGGGAACAGGGCTGTAACTGTAATTAGAGTAATGAAAAATAGTGTAATTTGGACTCTTGTTGTAGAGGTTCTGACTCACAGAATGGAAGTTTGTCTGGTTAACTCCTTAATTACTCTTAGTTTGGGTAGAAAACGTAAAAATGGGGGTAAAGCTAAACAGAATAAAACCAGGGTTTTGTGAGTAAATTATATACAAGCTGAAACTAAATAACGAGACTCGGACGCATTTTCCTGAGATGTAACCGAGTATTGCGCCTGCCTGGGATCTTTCCCTGAAAAAAAGCGGGACGCCATATCTTAAAAACTAACCATAGGATTTTCTTGAAAATGATCTCATTACGTTTCCCACACCCAAATTCCTATCAGAGCGCTTATACCTGACCCAACCTAACCTAGGGGCATGGCAAAATAAAAACCGTGGCTGGTGCAATACTAGAATACATCTCGGGAATATACTCTCGGACCTATAGTCGATGTCAGCTGATCATTAACCGAAATATTGTCTTCCATAAACATTCTGTCAAGGCAACACTGCTGATGACATCGGCTACCGATTGGTTTAATTCCCTCTTATTAATGTAAACAAACAGACTTTGATTCCCACCGAAGCACTTATTCATATGTAAGACATGAGGTTATATAAAAAAAAATGCTTAAAAATCCAAAAATTAATGTATTAATAAATACGCCTTTTGAGTTACTGCAGATGTCTGGGTCTACAATGACATAAAAAAATACAATTTTGAAATAATGGTAAAAATATACTACGACACAGCCAAAGAAGGCGGCGGTCCCGGGAAGTGGTCTAACTTGGCTTTTATCCCAGTGTGGCAGTCTCTGCACTTATTCAAAGTAAAACTTCTCGTTTTAAGTGGGCAATATATACAGCGCTGAATGAACTTCATTTTCTAACAACATCTACACTAAAGATACCGAAATAACTTATGTGAATTAGTGGATGTCCCAAGATTATAACACCATAGGTTCACTCTGGAGAAAAACTTTTCATGTGTTAAAAAATTGGAAACGGTTGTCAACTTATACCTGGTTTCGTGACGAACATAACAATGTAGTCCACGAAAACAGTGTATTTGTAACTAGCAGCCGGGGCCTCTTTGGGCCGCCCAATACGTCCTCCGATGACCTGCAAGGAAACAAATGATTGTGAGTTAAAACGAGAATGGAGGATAGAGTGGAAATCCTGACAAAGCCCAACACGCCACTATCCCCCCTACGGGGTACATCCTGTAAGAAACCCGCTACGTATAACCGGAACTTCACAGTCTCTGAGCAGAAGATTGCTCCAATACCTTCGTGAGCTT
>JANJGK010000015.1:390000-405000 GCA_039081455.1 Macrobrachium rosenbergii | reverse complement strand
CGGACAAAGCCGAATTTCTGAAAAGTAAAGGTTCCGATATTTGGAGAGTCTTCGCTGTATATCGTGACGTACCCATTTTCGGAGAAATTCTTCCAGATAAAAGGGTAGTCGTCAAATTTAGCCTCGTACCACCTCTTTGGCTTGTGGAACTCGTCGAGATCCTCGTGGGTGAGGCCCATGAGCATCGCCACAATGTTTGGGTTGGTGTTGTCACCAACTTTGTTGAAACCTTGAAGGTCGACGGCGCGAAGCTCGTTCTTCAGGTAGTCGAAAGTCTTCGGCATGTGCCTCCGGAGGTTGCCTCTGGAAACAGAGTCCGTTCCCATGATGATTACGTTCAGTTTTTCAGGTCTCTTGCCTCCCGCATCTACCTCTTCCTCGTGTCAATAGAAAAAAAGAAGAGGAAAGTTGTGCGATTTAAAATCATCATTATGAGGGCTATTGCTTTTAATCAATGGAAAACAATAATTAATATACAAAGGATTATTCGCTATAATATAAAGACGCAAAATCTGTGTCATAAATATTGTTGGTAAGCGAGCCATGACGACTTAATTACATTAAGTTATAAATCCAAAAATTTTTGGTGCTTTTGTATGGTATCTAAATTCCAAGACAGCTTACCTCGGCTACTTGACGCTTGAATGTGTAAAACCATTCATTCTTTTACCCAACTATACCCCCCTAGAGCATACAACTTCCAACCCTTTTCATAATGTAAGAAAACAATGCATGTATTATAGAGGTTTCTCGCAAAAAATATGATTAGTCATACATTTACAGTAATTTGGCATTTATTTCATCATATGATGATCATCTACAACTGACATTAACTGTCATGAACTTTCAGTTACAGTGCTACTGTTACTAGCACACATTCTTGTCGTACAGGAGCTCTCACATTAGAGAGCCCACCTACGCCAAGAGCATCCAATGGAAAATGGACTAACTTTTCCATTTGTTAGAGCACGGAAAGTCAAACTTGGTGTATTTTGTTTTTATGAAACTGTGTGATGATATTTGAATATGGAAATGAAACACTTCAGTTGCTGAAAAACACCCAAGAGCAAACGCACCTTGAATCTTTTTGTTTGTTTCTCTGCTCTCCGTGGCTGTATGAAATAATGGACATCCTTGTAGACTGACCACCACGACAAGGAGTCATCACAGGTTACGACAATTGCATCGTCGTAAATGCGCGTCTTGGCGGAGGTGATGGGAACAGCCTCTTTCAAGCTGTGAAAAAACAGTGAAAGAAATCAAAGGTTATTCTACTTTCAACTATCTTCAACTGGTGTTAAATCTACTGAAAAATTCATGCCACTTACGGTTTATATATAAAAATGTAAAATGTTGCGGGTAAAATAAGACCCTTTTCTTGAATGTAAATCTTGGTACATATATTGTTAAAAAAGCTCTTCAGGCATTACGAAAATTACTGTCCTGATCATCAGAGGCAGTGACACTAATTCAACATTTCTACCCGAACAGATTATAGAATTGAACTCAATATAGAATTTAGGTCAAAGGCCAAGCACTGGGACCTATGGAATCATTCAGTGCTGAAACAGAAATTGACAGTAAAAGGTTTGAAATGTGTAACAGGAGGAAAACCTCAAAGCAGTTGCACTATGAATCAATTTTTAGGAGAGGCTGGAAAGTAAGATTGAAGAAAGAGAATATGAAAGGAGGTACAGTAAAAAGAATGAACGGGGTTGCAGTTAGAGGCCGAAGGCACGCCACAAAGAACCTTAAGTAATGCCTACAGTGCACCTAAGGTTCCTGCTTGATCCCATGAGTACCTGACCATTCTGGTTTGTTGTGATTATGTTGGCCATCTGCTGCCCAGTAGCGGGTGTTCATACTGGGTGTTGGTCAAGGAGATTTTCCATCAGTCCAGTGGTTCTCAATCTTTTTTTAGTGATGGCACCCTGACTAATGTAATCATTACCGTGGCACCCCTTCTTCACCATCCCACCATATCGCATGAATTAACTTCTTAATTAATGAATAAAATTATTATCCATACTCAAACCAAAATCAGCACACCGTCGTACATGCAGAAACATACTGTACAAACAAAGAGCATATCAGAAGAATTAGATAAACATTATTAGAGTAGAGACACTGATAAGAATTATATGAAGACTTCTGCAAACTTTTTTTTTTTTACAAATGTTCATTGAGATGATCTAGCCAAGGCAAAATTCATGACAATCTTGCGGTGTCCCTAGGCACTGTCTGTGGCACCCAGTTTGAGATTACTGATACAACTTTATCTTTGGAAGATGAACTGTCTAAGGGACTTGGGTTAAAATGTATGGTGGGATTACTGATACAACTTTACCTTATGAAGATGAACTGTCTAAGGAACTTGGGTTAAAATGTATGGCGGGATTACTGATACAACTTTACCTTATGAAGATGAACTGTCTAAGGAACTTGGGTTATAACGTATGGCGGGATTACTGATACAACTTTACCTTATGAAGACGAACTGTCTAAGGAACTTGAGTTAAACGTATGGCGGGATTACTGATACAACTTTACATTATGAGAGTGAACTTCCTTCCAAGCAAACTTAAGCTGAAGTGCATGATGGAGTTGCTGATCCAACTTTACCTTACAAAGGTAACTTTGATTGAAATTTTTCACGGGGTTCTTGCTCATTCAGCTGTTATATGTAAATCAATCTGAAGAGACAAAGGCTGCTGAGAACTTTTTGTGGAGTAAGAACAGAAGAAATGGGAGAGAAAAATAGATATGATGATATCGTTTTGGCAACTTTTAGGGAAAGAGACTGACCTGTGTACTTTGGGGTACTTCGACTATCTGAAGAGCATGGGCCAGGATAGTAGATCTGTGAAAAGGTTACAGAATTCCTGGATGAAGAGGGGGATGTGTAAAGTCTTGGTTAGACAAACTGTCATCGGTGGTGTTGGAGCAGAATGGATTTTGTAACTAAGAGCATCCACAGAGAAGAGGAGTAGGACTGCCTAGCAGCTGATGCTCAGGAAATTTCATGTGCAAGGATTCACCCTTGACTGAGCAGTAAAATGATGAATGTGTCATGATGATCTGGCTTCTAAAGGATGTGCGTGGCAATGTCTATTGACAAGTTTTTTCTGGAACCATCCCAGTTTTGGGAAAGCAGCTTGCTGTGAAAAAACTGTTTACACGAAATATACATTTAGTTACTCTGCAGACCGACATTCAACAGATTTACATAATAAACTTACACATATTTATTGTCGCAGTTTATGTCATATTTGTCAGGATTTTGTTCCACCCTCTGAATGGCCTGATAATAGCAGCTTACAGTCGCTTTTGAAGACCCATACAAAGGCAGTCTCTCTTCATAGAACATGAGATTTAACCCTGAGACCTCAGTCAAGGGATCTTTTGTTGAGCAAACTAGCTGCAAAAAAATATGCACTGTATAAATTAGGCATACATCATTCAACCTGTAAAACAATATGAAAATAATATGTTAGGTGTCAGCAGTGTACTATGCAGTCTGATACATTTGCAAAAGATTTGTGAAAGCTTAAATTAAAAGATACGTATTGCTTTAAAAAAATGTGAAAATAGAATCATTCACTAACTACATTTAAATTCTTGAAGCTGAAAGTACAAAAGCACAACTAATATCTATTGTAGGCGTGAAAATGAGTACCAAAGAAAGAGCACTGTGCTTTGGTAAGAGAGTTGACTATTTGCCAAACTAGTTTTGGTTTAAAAGTAATAGTGGTTGCACTGGGTGATTTTCCAGTGCAAAATATGGAAGTAAGTGGAAGATAGAGAGAGAACCAGGGACTGTTCCAATGCATTGTGTATAAGGAGGATCTAATGCGAGACAGACACAATGGTGTTGTAAAATGATCAGCAGAGAGGAAAAGATTTATCAGGGAGTTTTGAGGTGTTGAGGATTAGGACTGGGAACAAGATGATGCAGGGTGCCCTGGGAGACAGGATCGAATGGGATGCTGCTTGGACTAGGCTAAGGAAGTAGCAGAAAGGTTCAATGTGAAGCTAACAAGAATATTTGTGCATGATGCTAATCAATCCCTTGAGTAGGCTTGAGCCACAAAGGAAGAACTATGTACTCACTTCTTTTGGTTCTGTTAACCTTTCACGAAACTGCACTATACTGGGGTGATTAGGATCGAAGTCTGGGATGACACAGGTAGGCGTATTGATGAGTGGAGGGGAACCTGAAATCATGATGAACGTCTTTAAATCATGATGTAATATGAGAATAGAAAAGATAATATTTGCTCAGTAATACTAAAGAATTCCTGAAGCTAAGCATTTGTTTAATTTTGCCCTTACACATTTAACCCTCTTCTCTGTTTTACATGTTGCTTTAAATCTGTTAGTTCTGACACAACTTGGGCTTTTCCTGAATTCTTTTTTTTAATTCTAGCATCACTTGGGCTTTTCCTGAATCTTATTTTAACAATAAAACTATTTTCAGAGATGCCCCATAAAATATTGTTGCTTTCAGGCACTTTATTCCACCAAGTTTAGATTTATGAACAATAATTAAGTTTTTTTTACAAGAATCCTCTACCACAATTAAAAAATGTAATGCAGTTCTGTGGATAAAACACGGATATATGATAGACAGATTTTTCTGCACAATAAATATGGCAAATAGTTGTTGCTTCATTCATCCTGTAACAGCTGTCAGGCTGAAAGTTTATGGTATGTCAAAGGCATTTTCTTATACCATTTATAGCAGCAAGTTACTTAAACTCTTGTTATGCCTTTTGCAATTCTTTGCTTACACATCTCACACTACCATAAGTAGAGTAGATAAGGGATAAAATCATTATCAGTAAATACTTCAGCAGGACACAGGCTTAGAGCAAGCAGATGTCAGCATAATCTATGGCTTCATGAACAAACTGAAATCCAAAGTAAAATCATACGCAATCAATACTTATAAATACAAAATGTACAAATGGTCTTTGAAAAGCAAAATGTATTCCTGTGGTGATAAATTCCATGGAATGGGTCGACTAAACTGTTGTTGTATGGCCTCTGCTGAGTAGCACTTGGCATTATGTTAATTAAGTTTGCCAATGTCCCTGCATCTACAAAGTTTACTAATAAGAATCTCTTGTCGACCAGCAATGAAATTAGTTTACCCAATGTCAAGGCTGCTTACAAATATTCACCAACTTCTAAATGGTGCCAACAGTGCTTGAATTAACTCTCTCTCGTACAGGTATATTTGTAGTGGCTGCTGACACAGAAGCATTTAGATTCTCCTGTAATTACTGCAAACCGCACTCTAGACATCAAGAAATTTTCTCAGTTTCCACGCCAGAACATTATTCTCAAAGCCATGATGTATAAATATCTTTCTAAGTATTCTTAACAATTCAACTGTACACTGTACACTCCAGTAACCTACTAGCCACTTCATTTTGCATCAACCGTGAGATAATGACTACAAAAGAGAAAGATTCGCCATAGTGTTCAGCAACAAATGTCTTTACCAAGTGGATTACGAGCAAAAGCTCTGGCTATCCTGACTGAAACACTTTTGCAAGTTTTTTTTTTTTAATGAATATAGGCGTTACTAATCTGGTATGAGTTTCTGTTGTCTTCTATGAGAGAAAATTATACTGACTTAATATAAACCAGTAAAATTGAAGGGGGGCTAGAATAATTTTTATGGCTAATGGGTAGGAAAATGTAGCTGTTATTTGCGATTAATAGTGCACCCCACTAAAAATCAACCTTGTGGAAAACCAGACTTAGAGTTTGTGATTAATTACACTCTCCACTATACTGTAAGACCTGGTGGGAATCAGAGTCGTCAAGTCTTTTCTAAATAGAGACACTACTAACAAACAGCTCCCTGCTGATTGTTGCTGGACATAATTGTTGCTTACGAGATCAAGCTCTAATTCCACTGCCTTTCCAGCTTCAAAGTTTACAAATCAAGAATCTTTTGATTACGCACATTTACGAAGCTTTAAATTACACGTCTATTTCTCAAAAGGGTATCTCGCGCAAATAGTACCGTTAAGGTGCCAGTACTGGCATTTTTATACATCAACTCTTCAGCAACCTTAGTGACCACTAGAGAATATATCCAACGTTCGCATTACAGATTTCAAGAAAAATCGTTTCTGACTTCCACTCCTGCACTTATTAAAATGTAACTCAATCTCAAATCCGTGATACAGAATATACAATTTAGGTCAAAAGCCAAGCACTGGGACCTATGAAGTCATCATCCACTGCTGAAAAGGAAACTGACAGTAAAAAGATTTGAAAGTTGTAACAGGAAGAAAACCTCGCAGTTGCACTATGATTCAGCTGTTAGGAGAGGGTGGAAAGTTAAGATGGAGGAGAGGGAATATGAACGGAGGTACAGTAAAAGGAATGAAAGCGGTTGCAGCAATTAACCCCCTACGGGGCAAATCCATGATGAGCAAATATTTTCCATAGTTTTATCTCTCTCTCTCTCAATATCCCCAAGTAGGGGGGTAGTGCACCTCATGTAGCGCACTGTAGGCATTACTTAAGGTTCTGTGCAGGGTGCCTTTGGCCCCTGGTTGCAACCCCTTTCGTTCCTTTTACTGTTCCTCCTTTCATATTCTGCCCTCCACCTTACTTTCCACCCTCTCCTGACAACTGATTCATTGTGCAACACCTTTCAAACTTTTACCGTCAATTTCCGTTCCAGCGCTGACTGACCTCGTAGGCGCCAGTGCTTGGCCTTTGGCCTAAACTCTTCATTCAACCACCTCTCAATATCCAGAATAAAATTTACCATATATTTACCTCGACATCCATACTTGCAGTAGTATTCGTTGCTCCTGTATCCATGGCTTATTATATATGGAGCAAGGAAGAAGACGACCCATAAGAGCCAAAGGAGAGATACGCAGTACAGCTTCTTATATCCTGGGGAAAAAAATAAATTGTAAATCCGTGTGAGAGTACTGTAACAGATGATTATCATCAGTATCATTATTCAGAAGCCAGACGAATACTTCATTTATACGTGTATGTATGTATGTGTATATATATGTATATATACAGTATATATATATAAATATATATATATATTTTTTTATAAATATATATACATACATATACATACATATATATATATATATATATATATATATATATATATATATATATATATATATATATATATATATATATATATATATATATATATATACAGTTAATATGAATAAGGCTCAACGGGCTCACCAAAAAACCGCTATCACCCCGAATTAATCAAGACTATTAATTTCACTTATTGGAAAATATAATTAAAATTTTGACCAATAGTGCTGCGACGCAACATAAACTAAACAATAAGTGCATCATACGCCTACCAGTCTGAACACTTTATCAGCATCGTTGGTGACATTTGATGCAACAACTCAAGCTATATAACACAACAGATTCAATGTGGAAACTACTTAATGGTTCACAATGATAAGTCAATGGTTTTATTTTCAACCTGCAAGTAAAAATCAAAATATTTTCAGAGACATTCACAAACTGGGAAATTTGGTGCCCAGACATGAAAAACATCATATCTTGAACATCTGGAAGTTTAACTATATCAGAACAAGGATGAGTAATTAAAAACAATAAAAATAAGTAAAAATGCCAATCGATTTTTCTGTACAGCCGCTACTGCGTATAATCAAGGCCACCGAAAATTTATCTATCTTTCGGTAGTCTCGGTATAATGCTGTATGAGCCGCAGCCCATGAACCTTTAATCACGGTCCGGTGGTGGCCTATCCTATATCGTTGCCAGAAGCACGATTATGGCTAACTTTAACCTTAAATAAGATTTTGACCTTAAATAAAATAAAAACTACTGAGGCTTGACGGCTGCAATTTGGTATGTTTGATGATTGCAGGGTGGATGATCAACATACCAATTTGCAGCCCTCTAGCCTCAGTAGTTTTTAAGATCTGAGGGTGGACAGAAAAAGTGCGGACGGACAGACAAAGCCGGCACAATAGTTTTCTTTTACAGAAAACTAAAAATAATAACTGATAAACCTGTAAATTAGCAGCATACACGCATATATGTACAGTATTCTAGATCTAATGATTTGAATAAAAAAATCGACAGGGGAAAATCCTGTGCCCTTATTTTATTGAGGGAATTATTTTTTTCTGTAATATGATCGGAACAGTTGTAATGTCATGCCTGTTCAACTATCATAACACGACTAGCTGGGAGCGGTTCAAAGGAGTGACATGTCACCACAGGAGTGACACAACAAAGGAGTGAAACCTCAGATATAAATTTCAAAGGAGTGGCAACCATCCAACCAATATTTAAAATATGTTGACAATTCAGTGGTTCTAGTTTTTTAAATAAAATCTTAATCATTTTTATAATTTTTATGATCTTTGGTTACTTTGTCACTTCATCGTTATGTCAATCCTTTAGTACGGTATTTATGTCACTCCTATGAAATGTCACTCCTTTAATACGGTATTTATGTCACTCCTATGAAATGTCATTCCTTTAATACGGTATTTATGTCACTCCTATGAAATGTCACTCCTTTAATATGGTATTAATGTCACTCCTATGAAATGTCACTCCTTTAATATGGTATTAATGTCACTCCTTTGTTATGTTACTCCTATGAAATGTCACTCCTTTAATACGATAATTATGTCACTCCTTTGTTATGTCACTCCTATGAAATGTCACTCCTTTAATAGGGTATTTATGTCACTCCTTTGTTATGTTACTCCTATGAAATGTCACTCCTTCGACAAAGGCCCGACTGGGTCACTAGTAATTTCATCTTCCTTGCTCTTACACAGCTGAGCATGACTCTTCGATTTATGCAAATATTACAGAATGCATAATGCCAAGAACCACCTTCCACTACCAACGAAAAGCAAAATTAACCTTCACTCCCAAAGGCACGCAAACAGAACCATGAAGAATCGATCACGTAAAAGAAAAAAAAGAAACCAATTTATGTTGATGACACTCCACTATACCTACTTGCACTCGCTGTGGGCAAAGTTCTAGTAGATTTACATACTGTCAGAGTGAGTGACTTGAAGTATACATCGACTATCTTCGAGGGGCGACCTACGATGTACGCGTCGAACGGTCTCTCCTGCATTTTTATTCGTTTTCTGTATAAGAAAACTATTGTGCCGGCTTTTCTGTCAGTACGCCCTCAGATCTTAACCACTACTGAGGCTAAAGGGCTGCAAATTGGTAAGTTGATCATACATCCTCCAATCATCAAACATACCAAATTGCAACCCTCTAGCCTCAGTAGTTTTTATTTTATTTAGGGTTGAAGTTAGCCATGATCGTGCGTGAAGGATATCTGTTAAAATACAACTTATGAAAAAGTGACAAACAGGAGACCGTCCATCGATGGTCCAAATCATAACTGCTACTATTAGGGAATAAAAACCTACCACCACGAACAACTCTATCTCAAAGAGATAAATCTCTGGCAGAAGCAGACATCCACACACACACGAGAACAGTATTCTAGTAAAGGAAGTACATATAGCCTAAAGCATGTTTCACTGATTTTATCACTGCTATAAATATATCTAATATAGCATCTCAAACATTAAGTGCCTGACAAGCTTCAATAATGCAATCCCAACTGGCTCTGGATTTCATCCAGACCGTTTTTCCAATGGTGGAATTAGGAATATACTGACTGACAAAAGTCCTTATATATATATATTCACAGACCATGGACTAAACAATAGCTGGAACATCTGTGAATATGAGGTCTAACCTATTACCAGAAATGTGAGTGGGTTCCTCAATTAGCTGGACAAAATCGGAGGATACACAGAACTCAGGAGCAGACCGGCCATGTTGATCTGTGGAATTTGAATTTAGCCACTCGCTGTGCTTTGCATTACAGTCTCCACAAACAATGAATGAAGCTTTCGAATCCTATGACTGAGCCATAATAATCCTTTCGAAAAGAATTGTCGACATTTGGGCTGCGGTAAACACCAAATACGTGAACATTGTAGAACTTACTGAAAATTCTAAAACAAGGAACTTCATGACAACTACACTCCAAATTTTTCTTATTATAAATTGGGATAAGGCAGACATACCGGAATGATCAGTAGAAGTTTGAAAATGTTTGTGAGAGGAAAAGGTTGAAAGTGACTGTGACCAGAAATCAGGTTATGAGATTCAAAGGAAAACAAGAAGATGGTGTAAAGAATGTTAATATGAATGGTAGAAGAATGAAGCAGTTGAATCGGATGGGCTTTTAAGAGTAAATGTACCAGATGATGGTAATATGGAAGAGGCTAGTCACAGAGTAAATAAATAAAGTCAAAATGGCGTATGTAAAGGATTTAGAGCAAAGCAGTTGTCTATGGAAACCAAAGTTAAAAGTTATTTAAGGACTTACGAGCAAACTTCATGGAACTGGAGGTTGGATTTATATGAAAGGAAAGAAATGAAGCTACCATGATAAATTGATTACACAGTAAATGTGGAGTAAGAAGGTTGGAAAAGGTAAGAAATATGGAGACCTGTTCAAGAAAAGTAAAAAGACTAGCGCAGGTGAAAAGGTGCATCTGAGTTTTGAGATAGTCCGGTCATGTGGAGAGAATGGAAGAAAACAGGTAAGTGAGTAGATTGTTAATCTCAAGTGCTAGCATAAAGCGCAAAAAAGCCTCAGTGTTCGGGAAGCGAGAAAGTGCATTTAAGATGAAGCTGCATGACATAGTGTGTATACAGCATGCTTTGACGAACTGCTGAATGATGGCTTGAAAATTTCCAAGAAACATCTGTCCGTTTTATACATACCTTTTCTTGCCATTACTCCCTTGTTCCCGAAATTTACGGACCTCAGAGAGGAAGGCTAGTCTAGGGAAAATAAGTTTCAGTCAAGTGCACCTGCAAATAAAGCCACAACAATATTAATACTATAGAAATACTTCTGTTCAAATTAAAAGTTGCACTGGATATTCGCTTTACATAGTATAAGTAAAAAGAATTTGTATAACACCATAATTGTTAGATTAAATGTATACATCTATGGTATTGTACTGGTAACTGCAATTTCACCTGTAAGAATATATGTCTATACACTGTATATAAATATATCTGGCATTTTTTAAGTTTTAAATACTAAACTGAGAAACTTGTATTCATGAACAGTATAAAATAAAATATTTGTAATACATGTACTGTTTCTGGTTTGTGACATACAAATACACATTATTATAGCATTTAACAGTCGGCCGGTTGATTTCGGCAATAAGTGCGCTTTCCATTTCGACAAAATCGTCTATACATAAAATCAATAACCCCTTGGCCGCTAAAGTGCTTTAAACCAATGAATCGATCTATTACTCCTCCATAACAAGATAGGATTTGGAACCTCTGTTAAAACTGACGCTTGATCCCTTCAACTGGTACTAAGTCCGCCATAAGTTCAATTAGGCAAGTACCTGGTACCTGGTTTATAAACAATATTCTTCATTGATCATTCCTATACAGATTAGTGGTTAAGACAGTATTAACATACAGAAAAAAATAAAAAATGCGCAGAAGTTTCTTCAGCGCAGTCGAGTTTTCTGTACAACGCATAATCAAGGCCAACGAAAATAGAGCTATCTTTCGGTGATCCCGGCATAATGCTGTATGAGCTGCGGCCCATGAATCCTTAACCACAGTCCGGTGGTGGCCTATCCTACATCGTTGCCAGATACACGATTATTACTAACTTTAACCTTAAAATAAAAACTACTGAGGCTAGAGGGCTGCAATTCGGTATGTTTGATGACTGGAGGGTGGATGACCAATATACCAATTTGCAGCCCTCTAGCCTCAGTAGCTTTTAAGATGAGGGCGGACAAAAAAAGTGCTGACGGACAGACAAAGCTGGCACAATAGGTTTTCTTTTACAGAAAACTGAAAATAGACAAGAAAATCTGTTCAAGAGTACATTTTGGGAAAAAGATGCGCACGAATAAGACTGCGGTACCATCAAAAGATTTCAGGAAACTAGATACATCCGGAAGACGCAGTTTATCTTATGATCTTATTGAACGATAAGTGTATAACATGAGTTTATAGAGTGAAGTGAACTGAAGTGAACATAGAATTTAGGCCAAAGGCCAAGCACTGGGACCGCTGAGGTCATTCAGCGCTGAAAATGAAATTGCCAGTAAAAGGTTTGAAAGGTGTAACAGGATGAAAACCTCGCAGTTGCAATATGAATCAATTGTTAGGAGAGAGTGGAAAGTAACAGGGAAGGAAGAGAATATGAAAGGAGGTACGGTAAAAGGAACGAAAGGGGTTGTAGCAGCTAGGGGCCGAAGGCACGCTGCAAAGAACCTTAAGTAATGCCTACAGTGCACCTCATGTCGGAAATATGAGCATGAAACTAAATACTGGCTAGAAAAAAGGAAAATGTCTTTACATAAAGCAGAACAGAAACTTTTCTCCAGGTTTAATGCCATAGATTTTGTTTCCAAAAAGCGTGTGTACAAGGGGAGGGGTTTCCATTCCTGTAACTCTGACTGGCCTCTGGGTTTGTCCTCTGTCAACACCTAGCGTCCAGCAGCCTTCATCCAGCCCTAAACGCTGTTGCGTTCTTACCGCCGAATATCTGAGGACCCACTGAATATAACAAGTGGTTCTCAATCAGGGGAATTCCCTCCCCGTCGAGGAGAGGACGGAAGGAGAAATGTTAAAGAAAATTGTGGAAAATGACTGAATATTCTTAAAATCATTTGGAACTAAACTTCCAACTTTTGTATTATTTTCTGTTATCTGGTAAATACGTTTCGCACGGTTGTTGTTGTTAAGAGAGACTCAAGAATGAAAGAATGGCGTTGTGAGAAGTGTCAGTAAAATGTATAATAGGAGCAATATATATATATATATATATATATATATATATATATATATATATATATATATATATATATATATATATATATATATATATATACTGTATATATATATAATTCAAAAAAATTTATAATGCAAAAAAAAAAGTGTGGATAAACAACTTCATCTTTTACTTACTCGTTAGCATGTTGTGCATGTTTTTTTTTTTTGCATTTTGTACAATCTTTGACAATCAGGGCAGTAATGGAATTCAAGATAAGAGAGTCTATTGCGGCAACTTTTCCTCAATTCCAGATTAAGCACAATATACCGTATAAACATTAAAGTGATAAGTTACGCTTTTTGTTTGATATGTCCTACATTTTAACCCGCCAGTTTCTTTGACATATATATATATATATATATATATATATATATATATATATATATATATATATATATATATATATATATATATATATAGAGAGAGAGAGAGAGAGAGAGAGAGAGAGAGAGAGAGAGAGAGAGAGAGAGAGAGAGAGAGAGAGAGAGAGAGAGAGAGAGAGAGAGAGAGAGATAATTTATATACACATTTGTATATATATGTATATATTATAAAACATATATTATATATTATGTAAAATATAAAACATATATATATATATATATATATATATATATATATATATATATATATATATATATATATATATATATATATATATAATGTTTGGGCCTGCTCCAGTGGTACTAACTGTCCGTGGTCATATACAAAAAGGATGTTTTTATTTCAGAATGACATATATCTACATGAACAATTTCTCACTTCCAAGTGTATTCATATTTTGTTCGACGTCTATAACAAGAGAGTCTATTTCTTTTCTTTAATTATGTCGTGTGTGTGTAACCAACCCTCTCGCCTCTTTATTTGTCAGTGTGTTCCTGTGTAACCCTTTCCTAAGGCTCAAATCAGCACCGGGCAATTAAACAGTTGCCTGCCATGGCGATCTGTATCACTGTCGATATTTCGTTATTGTCGGCCAACTTATCGCCATATGCTGGTACTTTTTGCATAACCGAAATAACGAAACAAGTTAAATCCCCAGTACACCCTACACTCCTGCTCGTTCAACACCGACGACGACGGCTAAAGGCTGATTCACATTATACCATCACGTCACCGCCCCATCAGCCGTGCCTTGTATTCACACTATCCATCACAGTCCCGTTCAGTTCGTGCAAAACCTCAGCGACTCACAGATTTAGCGTTAAGAAACTTGCATAAGCAACGTCACGTCACGTCAAAATAGTCTTTCAAGGGAAACGTGTCGTGATGTGACGGTGGATGCCGTGCGCTTGATGGTGACGTGGCGTGGTGGTCTGAACAAGTCCATTTGATTACATGTAAGAAATTCAAACGTACTTTGACGTGACGTGATGTGTCGGTGACGTGATGTTATAATGTGAATCAGCCTTAACTCATGGCTAAAGTAAAATATGGTTTCATTCATATCAACCTTATATACATATTTATTCGTAGTTTATTACAAGGACCACATTACAAATAAGAGGCTAGGAAAATGACTTTCATGGGATGAATTCACGCCAGATTTGTTGATTCTCTTGGTCCCATTAAAAACGAATCAAACCCATATACAGTTGCATAGTTGAGTACTCACTCGACGAAGGACCACCAACCACTACCTCGTTAGTGAACTGCCACTATATTTACTCTACTGATAAGTCTCTTGTAAACTGATGAATAATAGAATGAAGTTTGCAACTGGAATTCATAACAGGTCGATATAACATGACTCATCTTGCTGGAGCAGGGGAAATATACGAATATATGGGAAATATATGAAACATTGTTTGCAACAGACGGGAAATCAGGCACTAAAACAAGCTTTACAAACTGGGGAAACTCGACAAGAATACTACTGTTTCATGATTCATCCGAAGATCCAATTTCTACGTAGGATTAAGGTGGCAAGGTCCCCTACCAGTCCCCACAACAGTATTACCTTCCTCATATCAACATATCCTCGAGTTTGGGGTTGCTTATCATTTGCAAGACCGGCAATGGCTCACTCTGTTACGTAAACTGGTTTACATATTTTCATACGTGCAGAC